>PVIJ01000902.1:0-59981 GCA_004024925.1 Scalopus aquaticus
GGAGAGGCTGGGTAAGCTGGCACTCCCTCCTGCCCATCACTTGGTGCTACTGCCAAGCCCAGGGAAGGGAACAGAAGGAATTGCCTGATTCTGACAGCCCTTCCCTTCGCCTTGGCTATGGAAGTGTAAATACTCCACGGAGGACCTCCAACTGCCTGTGTTTGTGGATCTCTGGCGCGCACTCCGAGTTTGTTTCTAAACTGGGAAGCTTCGAGAGGCAGCGCACAAACAGCCCTTCTGCCCACCTCTCCCACTTCTCCCCCCATCTGCTGTTGCTCCTGTCCTTGGAAGCCTGTGTGTTTAACGATACCATTTCAGCTGGAAATATCATCTCCCTGCCAAGCCCCCAAAAGCAGCTCCACTGATATTTATTGACCTGTTAATCTAGCTGGAGAGCTTGGCAGAACAGAAAAAAATGCTCACTGCATAGACTGAGGTCTGGCTTCTCATAATGCCCTCCCCACACACAAACTCTGCTCTGTCCCCCACCCCCAGTGCCGCTGAAGCATTGACACAGTTCTCTAACCTTTTCCTAGAAATGTGATCACAGCAGTTTCACCCACATCTGACTCAGGCAGCAATTGCTGGAAGGAACTTAGAAATCAGAGCCAGCAGTAGGATCTGCTGGGGGTGCTCTGGGCCTTCACAAGAAGCAGGGCCAGTGGTGGGGAGGAGGGGGCTGGGGCCTGACCCTATTAAAGCCAGGGCCTGGCAACGACATACTTTCTTCGGGCCTTTGCCATTCACCTAAGGAGAACCACCCTGGGCTGGTCAAAATAATCTTCAACACTAAAAGGAGACTGGGGCAGTTGGGGGTTCAGGCTTGGCCACGGCCCCTCATCTTGGGGCTGAACAGCAGGGAGATGCCCTGGACTTGAGGGGTAGTAAGCTCCTCTGTACCTTCTGGCTGGAGGTGGGGCACTGATACTTTCCTGAGAGGAAGTAGCCTTTTTAAAGACAGGGGACCCACATCTCTCTTATGAACTTCAGCCTGCTTGGCTGGGTGTATGGCACCGTACAGGGACGTCTCCTCTGTGGCATCCCTTTTGAAAGCAGAAGTTGCTTTTAGGAGTTCTGAGTCCCCAGGAACTGCCAGGCAATATGGGCAATGCTGAACACCTGTCCTTAGGGGGAGGAGCATCAGCAGGGACAGCTGGGACGGCCTCCCTCCCCCATCTCATCAGTCGCGGGGATTTAGGTCAGCGGACTGTAGTTGGGAGTCGGGGGAGTTGGCTTTCTCTCCTTCACTGCCCAAAGGCATCCAGCCCCGCCCCTGGTTACCGCGACCCCGCCTCCTCCGGCCTTGGGTCAAGACAAGTTGAGTCACCACGGTAACTCCACGACATCAGATACCCGGCAGTGACGTCACTCCACAGCCCCACCGGGAACCCCAAATCCCTGCGAGTTTTTTTTTTTTTTTTTGGTAGGAATGCGGCTGCTACTGTCTACCCTCAGAGGGCACAATCCTCAAAAGCAGCCACCCACATGGCCAACACGCCACATCCCTCTCTGAGTTGATGTTCCTTTGAAGAGCTCAGAAGCTACCTGGGGAACCCCAAGTTGTCCCATCCTGGGTACCCCCCAGACAAGCCAAAGGCTTGGGAGTTCCTGGGGAATTTTCAGATGATGGAGTCTTCACCTTTGTCAGCTGACTTTAGGTGACCTCTTCTCCCTAGCTTCTGCCCCGCCCAGAATCCCGCGGAGTCCCCACGAGGGCCCCCACCTCCACTCCGGGAGGTTGTCCGGTCCGGACAAGTTATGTGTGGGAGGGAAAGTAGCGAACAGGGGGCATCGCAGCTTCAGGATCCCCAACAGCCCAGGACCCCTTTATTGCCAATACCGACTGCGCCGACGCCAGGGGGTGCCCCCAACTCCAATTCGGAACCCCACACCGCGGAACTCACCAGGTCAGCCAGGCCGTCAAAGGGCACCAGTCCTCAGCGGCGACGACTTTCCGCTCGCGGGGTCGCAGCCATGCAGAGGTGGCAGAGGCAGTTCGAGGAAGCCCCCGTGGGGGCAATGCCTCTCCCCAGTGGGAAGGGACACTGTCGCTGAAGGCGATCCAGCCGCCGGCCCGCGCCGTCCGAAGTCGGGGGTTGGAGGGGACGGGGGAATGTCTCTCCGCTCAGCGCGGGTCGCGCCCGTCCGGGACCCGGGCAGTGCGGGCGCTCAGGCGGCGCATCCTCGCGGGGGCCTGTCCTCACTGCGTCCGGCGGGAGGCGCTGCGCCACCCTTCTGGGTCCCGCTCAGGGCTGCAGCTCGGCCCGCGCCGCTCCCTGGGGCGCCCTCTCCAACCGCGCCGGGAGGCCGGCGGCCGCGGCCCCGCTCGCGGGTCCCAGCTGCAGCCTGTCTTTGTTGCTTCCTCTCGCTCGACCGCCCGCCCGCGGTTTGCAGCACCCGGTTCGCGCGGGGGTGGGGGAGTCGCCTCCTCTGAGGTTGCACGCACCTGCAGCGGCCCCGGCTCCTCACCGGGCATGCACCGGCCCCCGCAGGTCGCAAAGAGCAGCGGCAAGAATGCACCGGCCCCTCCTCCTCCTGCTCCGAGCCCCGGGTGTGGGGGGAGGGGAAGCCGACGAGCAGCGGCGGCGGGCGGCGGAGGCTGGGATGCAGCCCCGAAGACCTCAGCGCCGAGAAATAACCGGTCCAGGTGGCGCAGGGCGGACGTGGGGACGACCCGGAGGACGGTGAACGGGGAGTGCGAGCTCGCGAGCTGCAGCAGGGGCGGCGCGCGCCGGACTCTCACGCGCCCATGGCCCCGGGCGGCGCGCGGGGGCTCCCGGGGCCTCAGCCTCGCGCCGCCTGGCGCGCGCCGGCGCCTCGCCTAGCCTCAGGCCCGGGTGCCGCGCGCCGCGCCGCGCGGGCAGCGGGCCCGGCTCTTCGCCTCCCCGGCTGGCGCGCGCAGCCTCTCCACGGAGCCGCCGGCCCGGCAGTCCTGCCCGCTGCTCCGCTCCGGCCCGACTGACAGGCTCGAGCGCCGGCAGCATCCACCGCGTCTCGCCCCTTGCCCGCCCCCTGCAGCCCAGCCCAATCAGCGGCGGCCGAGAGGCGGTTACCAGGGTGACGCGGCGCCGCATCCTGCGGGGGGCGGGGTCGGGGGCCACCACGCGCGCTTTTCGCGGCAAAATTCAAAGGCCGGCAGGGCGGCTCTCCTACCTCTTCCCCAAGCAAGGGCGAGGCGGGACCTTTCTAGCGAGGACTGCAACTCCCGGTGTGCAGCACGCCGGCGCCGAGCGGAGGAGCCCCGATTGAGGGCGCTCGGCAGGCTGGTACTTGTAGTCCGTTTGTCGGCATCCAGGGGTAGAAATAAGTCTCATTTAGTGAGCCCATATTTGAGGCAGAGCGCTATGCTGAGTGCATTATCTGCATTGTTGCATTAAAAATAACCATATGAGGAATTTGTTAAAAATGAAAATAACAGAAGCTAATACATAACAGTGAGGTAGGTATTATTTTACACGCTTATTTTACAGATGAGAAAACTGACAGATGCTGTGCTATTCTTGTACTTTCACTTACAGAGGAAATTGAGGTAAAGAGATGTGAAGTGATACTCTGTGCTGGGTGTTTTGGCTCCAAGGCATGTTTTTGGCAGTGATGGATTTTTGGCGTCACAGTTGAGATCTGGGGAACACTCATTATATACCCAGGAACTGTGCTGAGTTCTTTTTGAATTCCTCTTCCTGGAATCCACACCACATATATGAACGTGAAGCACTGGTATTTTCCTTCAATTAATAGATGGGGAAACCCCATTATCACCTACTGTCCAGCACTTGAATCCGTCCTCATTTGGTCTACCTGACAGCCCGTGGTGGCTGTGTTACCAGTTCCATTTTACAGCTGGGGAAACTGAGTCCTGCCTCAGTTACCATGTGTTCAGTTCTGCAAGATCTCAGTATCCCCACAGAAATGCAGAGCAGCAGCTGGAACTACTCCTACCCCCTTAAAAGATGTCTGTGAGTCCCACAGAAGCTGCGTGTGATTCCAGCCTGGTCTTTGCTAGCTGAGACCTTGGACATTTATCTTTGTCACTCTGTGCCTCGGCTACTTGTCTATGAAGTTGTCGTGAGGGTGAAGTGAGTAGTTGCATAGAAAGGACTCAGAACACAGGAAGTGCTCAATAAATGCCAGCTGTGGTCATCCAGGCATGAAGTGCTTGGAGACCCTGGCGAGTGAACTCAGTGGGATGAACTGATTATAGCCGGGCCCAGCCTACTTCCAGGAGCCAGCCTACCCCTACCCAGATCCTGGGAGCGGTGCCTGCAGGGGAGCTCCAGTAGGCCACCAAGTAGGCCACCCGCTGCCTTATCTAGGACAGGAGCTGGCCCACTTTTAGGTGCTGAGAGACCGCTGTGCTGGCTGTTCCCAGCAGCTCTGACCAGTGCCCCTGCTCCATTTCTCCCTGGTTACCCCACCCAGTCCCCCCAGGAGTTGGGGTGGGGGTGGAGATTTACCTGGAAACATGATTCGGCCACCAGCTGCTTCCCTTCCAGGGCCAGACGCCAGAGCTGCCGTGACGTCAGTTGGGTTGCCCAGGAGACAAGCTGGGTGGACTAGAGCCGTGAACAGGTGGGGAGAATGCACGGCCCCACTCAAGCCAGGTGCAGGGCGGGGCTCCGGGACAACCAAAACCCTGGGAAGAAAGGCTGGGAGAAGGAGGAGGAGGCAGTGGGCCAGACCACGGCTTTCCCAAAGTTTGAAAATTGTCCCATTGCATATTACTATGATGGGACACCTACTATGTGCTGGGCACATGCTATTTATAGCACATATTTCTATCTCCTTTTACCCTCGAAGCAATCTGTGAGATCTATTTGATTATTATTCACAGCTTACAGCCAAGGAAGGCCATGTGACCTGCACAAGGTCACACAATGACAGGACTGGTCCCAGATACCAGAGCCCCTGACCTTGCTTTATTATATTCTGTGCCAGCCATTAATTGACAGGATGTGACCTTGAGAGCAAATTTCTTCTCCTCTCTGGACCTGGATTTCCTCTGCTGTAAAAAGAAGGGTAGGGTGCCTGCCCCAGTCCTACCAATCAGGATCTCTGGAGCTGGCACCCGCTTCCCACATCGGTAGTTTGCAAAAGTCCCCATGTGATTCCAACATGCAGTAGGGGTTTAGAAGACCTCAGAGGGTCCCTCCATCTCTGAAGTTCCTGACTTGCTCATGGTGGGGGCTGCAGCAGGCTTGATGCCTAGATAGGCCGGGAAGGAGGTCTTCTGGGAGCCTCATACAGGCCCCCGGGCCAGTGAACCGGTACCACCAGATGCTTTACTTATGACCCCGCGCATACACACAGGTTTTGCCTTCACCACCTCCCAGAGGGCAGACCCTCATGTCCATGCCCCCCACCCAACTCCCAACCTCTATCCAGTCTCCCCTTGCTCTTGGTCATGTCCAATAACTCTGCACATATGAATGGAAGCAGTGTCAAGACGGATTTGTTACTGTCCAACAACCATCAGGCTACCAGCCCCAAACACCTCTGGCTACAGCTGGAGGGGGTAGGGGTTCTAATCAGCCCCAAGGGAGCAGGGGGAGAGAAACACCTCATTCCTCACTGACCCTCCATGCCCCATGCATACCAGCCTTGGAGAAACACCTGCACATCATCCTACGTGTCACCCTGAACCCCAGACCATGCTGCCCCCTTCCCCTAGAGTATTCCCTCTAGGTTGTTGACTCTTGCTGCTCCTCCAGACTTCATCTCGGGTGCCATCTCCTCTGGGAAGCCTTCCCTGTCTACCACCTCCAGACGGAGTAGTCCCCCCTTCACAGATTTACCATCCATGTTCTACTGGGCCCCCTTACCTGTCAGTCAGTCTCTGCACCGGTCTGAGGACTCTGAGGGCAGGAGCTACACTGAACTCCTTTATCCACAGCGTAAGCCTGGCAAACAGTCAGTGCTCAGTAAAGGTTTGTTGAATTAATCTCTGAATCAGTGAATGAATATGGCCCAGGCTTTTGTTTTCTGGGGGATGGAGGGGTGAGCAGGGAGAGGAGGAGGGAGACTGACTGAGTTCTGTTATTTTTTAGATTTATTTATGCATCCAAGAACTGGGGTGTAGGCCAGAGGTGTGGGGTGGTGAGAAGACTCACCAGAGACAGAGTAGGGAGCAGAACAGGCAGATCGACTGAAGGACACTGCTGAGGGGAGCAGCGGGGGAGACAGGAGAGATCTGCTGTGCCATGTGGGAAGCTCCCTGGCCGGGGATCAAACTGGTGCTGAAGTGGCTTCAGATAGCTTCATAGTGCTGAGATTTAACCTGTTGCGCCACCAGGGAGGCCCTGAGTTCTAACTCTTCAGGTCACTAGTCACGTGACTAATTTGCCTCAGTTTCCCCCATCTGTGAAATAGAGTTAATTGTCACATAGGCACTGCTGGGGGCGTGGTCTGGGCTGGAACCTGGAACATTTGCTCCCACCCTCCTATTTATGTGAAGTTAGTTACAGCCTCATTCAGTCCTGCCCACTCCCCCTTTAACTCTGCACATTCATCTATTCACTCATTCATTCACTCACCATTTCCTAAGTCCCAGCTCCTTTCTAGTTCACTGGGGCTTCAGCTGTGATCCACACACATCCCTTGGCCTCATGAATCTCAAGTTTCATGAGGGGACAGATAAGGCAAGCAATAGTTATCACTGGAGGATCAGAGAAGGGAACAGCTCGGAGCAGGCACCTGCTGACTTGTGATGGTGGCAGGGCTGAGCCTGTGAAAAATGAGCAGGCAGCAGCAAGGGAGAGGTGAGGGCAGGTGCTCCCTGCAGAGGGAACTGCCAGCCCCGAGGCCTATACCCCGAGGGAGGGAGCCTTGGTTGTCCCACTGTGTAGGTGGGTCACAGAGGCCGGGGTAGGGCTGTGGAGGGTGGAGGGAGGCGAGGAGCTAGACCCGGGGCCTGCACCCCTGTGGGGGAGCACGCCTGCCCAGCCTCCCTCCCCACCCCCAATTGCCTCACCTGCCCTCGTTGCCGTTGCCATAATCTAGGCCAGAGCCTGGAGGGAGCCGAGCCCCCATTGGTGCACACCACGTAGGTTTTTCAGAGATAATTTAATCAGAGCTATTAATAAGCAGAAAAGAAAGAGCTCTTTATGCTCCTCCTGGAGAAAAGGGGAAAGAAGAAGCACGTGTAACCTTGTTATTCACCCAGCCCTGCCCCCCACTACCTGGAGCCTCTCTCTGGGGTAGGCTTAGGGGGATGGGGTCAGGAGGCCCCAGGAAGGGACAAGGGCAGGGTGTAGGGCGTGGAGGCCCAGGGAGCCTCGGGGACTGGTCCTTGCCAAGCTTTCTGACCACACCCCGCCCTCACTCCCCTCTAGCTACTTTGGCCTCTTAGTTGACTGGGGCACTGAGCTGTTTCCCAGCCCAAACACTAGAAGTTCTTCTGCTGTTTGCACGACTGGCTCATCATCATACTTTAGTCTCGGCTCAGATGTCACCTCCTCAGAGAAGTCTTCCCTGACCACCCCTGAACTTATTCTCCCTAGAACACCTTCCTTTTGCTTTTCCCTTCTCTGCACAGGCCACTGTTGGTCACCTTCTGGGCTCTTGTGGGTTGATTTGCTTATTTTCTTCTTCCAGGTCTAGATAGTCAGCTCAGGGAGAAGATCTCTGAAGTCTTCACTGCTGCACCCTCAGCATCTTCCATATCATAGGCAATAGTTGTGGGCCAAATTGGGAGATAGTCAAGGGGCTAGGAAGGTGCATAAGAATCAGGAGGTGGCGGGGTGCCTTCCACCTGGGAGACCCACAGCGAAACCGGGAACCACTAGGGTTTCCTTGTTTTACCGCTGGGATCAGAGACGCAGAGAGAGGAAGGCTCTTGCCCAAAGTCATGCAGTAAAGTTTGGGTCAGAGGTGGGACTCGAACCTGGAGACTTGGGGGGAGGGGGCCACACAGTTCCGTCTGAGTCTCACCCTGCATCAGCTCTGTGTTGAGGAGGGCTCTGAGGCCTCTGCAGGTTCAGAAGGCAAGAGCATGGCGTTGCCCTTGCTGGTGATGTCTGTGCTGAGTCTCGAGCCGGCTGTTGGGGAACTAGCGGTGAGAGGCCTGTTCCTGTGCACGGAGCTTGGAAGAGCACAGGACTGAGAGTCAGCCTCCCGTCAGGGCTACCCTCTTATCCTATGACCCCTAAACAGAACAGCAACTTCCCTGGGCCCGAGTTTCCTCATCTAAACATTGGGACTAGCACGCCTAGCCCTGCCAGCTGCAAAAAAATAACTTCCAAAAGCCTAGTGGATTCCACCAAAATGCTTAGCGCGACTCCTGTGACATACAGCCGTAACGTCAACCACATCCAGCTAGTCAGGCCCACAAGGGACCAGGCACTACCCCGGACACTTCACACATGACCTGTGACCCTTGCAACATGCAAGAGGACGAACCACTGACGTGACAGAGTGACAGATGTGGAACCCAAGTCTGGGGTCGGGGACCTTGCTCCAAGGGGCACAAAGCTCCGGAGTGGGTGGAACCAGGATTTGAGCCCTGTTGGGTCTCTGCCATAGAAGGTTTCTGACTTCGTCTGGAGGCCTTGGCGAACAGGAAACAGTGACTGGAGGTGGGGGTGGTCCCCCCCAACCAAGGTCGCCTCTGCTCTCAGACTGGGCCTGGTTCTCCCAGGCTCTGAGCTGCAGAGAGATTTCCAGGGGATTAAGCCCAGCCTGCTCTGCCTCCCCGCTGGTCTGGAAAGGCCAACAGGCCCTCCCAAGCCCGCCCGGCAGATCTCCTTTTGTACCCAAAGTTATTGACTTATCAAGGTTAAAATACATTCAGCGCAGGCCAATAAAACAGGGATACCGCCGCATCCCGGCTGTCATGTGCAGGCTGGTTTTCATGGCAACAGGCCCTCTTCTGCACATGAAACGGTTCAGTTGTGCAAAGTTCAGGCGTTACATAAACAGGGAGTTAACAACAGTGGCAGAAATCAATGTCTGGCCAGGCATGGCCTGGGGAGATAGCATTGATTGGGGCCTTTGCTGTCGATAGGCTGGGCTCTGCTTCCTGCCCAGCGGCTTTGGGCTCCCTCCCATGGCCCCAGTCCCTGGCTCAGACCCAGGAAGCCCCAGGAGGGAGCCTCCGCCCTTGCCCCAGAGCCACCTTGGCGGGGGTCCAGCAGGAGGGGATGTGCTGTGCTGTCTGCGGCCGTTTTGTAAACCATGGTTGCTCCACTGCCTTGAAATATGTTCACACCGTTGCTGATGGAGCAAGCACCCACTGCCTTTTAAACCGTCCCTGTGACAAAGAACAACCCCACTGCCTCTCTGTTCAGGGATAAAAAGCACCGAGATGCCAAGGTGTGCCCGCTGGGGTCAAATACACCAGGCTATGGAGCCAAGCTGGCTGTGTGGCCATGGTGAGGCACCTCACCTCTCTGAGCCTCGATGTCTGGTTTTCTGAACTGGTGAGAGTACTAGAACCAACTCCCAGGGCTGCAAGGAGAGAAAATGACGGGACGCACAAGAAGCCCCGGGCTTAGGGCTTGCCGCAGGATATTAACCCCCTGTGATTCTCCCACAGATTCCCATAGACACCCTGATGGAGCAGAAAAGAGCAAAGAACTAGGAAATGCTATTTGGATTCAAATCCCATCTCCACTACTAGATGTGTGACCTCAGGCAAGTCGCTTCACCACTCTGAGCCTTGGCATTTATACAGAAATAAGGCAAGTGTCCTTGTAGAAAGGAAGGAAGCATTAAACAAGCTCAACTCTGCGAATGTTCTGGACACAGGGAAGGTGCCGAGTAAAGATTTATCAGACCAGATCCTTCCACCTGTGTGCCAATGCCATAGCCGCCCAACCTCCCTCAATGGAAAAATCTCATGGAATGAGTGTTCAAGAGGAAAGAGTTTTCTGTTGCATTTACCAGGAGGTGCTTAAAGAGAGGGGCCCGGTCTTTATCTTTGTACGGCTAAGTCTGTGCTCAGAGCCCAAGTATTCAGTAAGAACACAATACATGTTTGTTGAACAAAGTTAAGCTCCTCAGGAGAGCTGGGTAGACCCCCTCTGACCTGGGATAGGGTAACATGGAGACAAGGGAGGGATGGAGTGATTCAGAGTGGTCGGGGGCTTCCAGCACACTGGGCGAGGCCAAGTCAACCTGCCCCTGCAGCCCACGACCCCTTCCAGGGGGTGGAAACAGAGCCCAGCGGGGCTAGGGGGCTGGGCACCCCATTTCCAGGCATGGATGTCTGAGTAGCTTTAGTAGGTGCAATGTGAACAAGCATGACGGGAGATGTGACTGTGCCTCTCCTTGTAAACTTTCCTTCCTGCCCCCAGGTACAGGAGCTGTCTTTCCAGGTAAGGGGTAGGGAGGAGATGCGTGGAGTCTGGTCCCCTGAAGCTGCCCTGTAGAACAGCAACACAGACTTTGAGCTGTTATTCAAGAAATGAACTTCTGTTGAGTCAACCCCTTAGACGCCAGGGTGTATTTGTCACAGCAGCTGGGGTTGCCCTCTCGGATTCATGGGTCTTCCCCCTGACCGGCACGGTTCCCTTTGAATCATGGAATCCTGCAGAGCCGAGGGTGTTCTTATTTGATAAGGCAGGTAGAGAAAAATATTATTAACGATAGAATCTGCGTGGTGGATATTTGAATGTTTTCACTGTCAATGGCTCAACTTTGTTATAGGCTTGAAATTCTTCCTAATAAAATGATTGAAAAAATGCCCATTCTTGTATTTTCAAATCTTTCTAGGAATCTTAGGGTTTCAGGAAGGCAGCTTGGTGATGGGAGCCAGAAAAGAGAATCTGGAGTCCACGCTTCACCCCACTTTAACCAAAGCAAGTTCAATTTCATCTTTTTTTCATATTGGAGTTTGACCTGTGATTTAATTTGAAAACGATTTCCATTGTTGCAACTATAAAGGTTTAAAAACCGCTGAGTTCAATCCCCTTATGTTGCAGGTGGGGAAACTGAGGCACAGAGAAGGGAAGGGACTTGCTCCAGGCCCCACAAGTCAGCGACTGGTGGGAAATCAAACTCAGGTCCCCTGCCAGGATCTGCGGGGCTTTCTGGAGGCCCCCTGGGCTCTCCCTGCAGGGACTGCTGAGAAGTAAGAAGGGAAGGGTTGGTGCTGCGCAGGACCCTGCCCCCTCCAGCCGGAGTTCTCTGTTTTACATATTGGTTTCCAAGCTATTTGGCCAAAAGTTCCTGCCGGGAGAGTGACCATCTGGGAGGTGAAGTGTTACCTGGACTGGGACCCTTCCCCTCCATCCCAGAATCACCCCTTCTCTCTAGCTGCAGTGGGAAGATGGATGGGGGGGTCAGGGCTGGGACAGATTACTCAGGAATGATGGATTTGGGTCCTGATGAGACTCCCCCAGGGTCATCTGGGGCCGTGAGCGGAGGTGAGAGTTCACCCGGCCGAGGCAGGTGGGTCAGCAAGGACAGAGGGGGAGTCAGTTTAGGCGTTGAAGGGCCGGCATTGGAAGGGGTGGTGTGCACCTTAAGTCTCGGCCTCCTCTAGTACTCAGTGTGTCATCCATCCATCCATCCATTCATTCATTCACTCATTCACTCATTCATTCGTTCCATGCCCCCAGTGTTCCAGGTCTTGAGCAGGGCACTAGAGAGTCCAGGATAACAGGCACCTTTCCCCCCAGGGAGAGGGGCAGTGGGAAATGAACAGTAACACGGTCACTCCACCCCAAGAAAACAACCAGTCACATGACCTCGGGCAGTTTTCTACCACCCCTCTGAGCTTCTGTTCCCTTGTCTAGAAGATGAGTATAATTTGTTCCAAAGTCAGAATGTGTGCGGCACCTCTGACAGAGAGCTCGGAGGAATGGTGGTTCTCTTCCTCAGACTTCCAGTTAAAAGAGAAGGGAAGGGTTCCCTTGCCTCATCTGCAGACCACTCCTGCCTCGCCCACTGCTCCCCTCAACAGTGTATTTCTGATCTGCCAGTTCTGCTCCCCACTCTGTCTCTGGTGAACCCTTTTGCCGCCCCACGCCTCTGGCCTGTACCCCAGCTTGTATACATAAATAAATAAATCTTTAAAAATAAATAAATAAATAAACCCAGTCTGGAGCCTGTGCACCATTTCTGGCCCTTCCACGGGGAATGCCTGGAGCATAGGCATAGATTGGTCTTGATATGCCGTGTGGGCTCCTTGAGAATCGTGCTACAATGGATTAGGGATGTCTGCCTGGGCGCAGGAAGGGAGAGTAACAGGAAGCTTGACTCTATTGCTCCCAGTGTCTGCCCAGACCTTCCCCTTCCACAGATTGGGAAGTGAAGACTCAGCGAAGGAAGCAAGATCACTCCAGACCACATGACAGTCACCGATTGGCTCCCGTGCCATCACCCAGATTCCTCACTGGGTCCTGGTCTATGTCATTTCATCCTGTGGAGTAAAGTCATTATTTTTCCATTACATTTCCCAGCCTGTTTTCTGGAAGGAAGCTAATTGATTTAAACTTTTCCAAGCTGATTCTCCCTCCTTCTCCCCTCCCCAGGGCCCCTGTTCTATTACCACACTGCCTCTCGGAAATGAGTAGGTGGCATCTGTGAGGACAGAAGTCTCCAGGCTGAACCATCGGGCAGGTGTGGAGAGTGTGGACGGGGTGCTCTGGGCACCTCTGCCTTGAATGAAAATAACCACGGGACTCAAGGATGTGGAGTCGATTATCCTTAGAGCCTCTGCTACTTGTGCTGCACTGGGCACACCTCAGCACTTTCCCTGACTCTTCACTTCTGCCCTCATTACAAAAGGGGAAACTGAGGCACAGGGCTGCTCCCAGAGCTGGGATTTAAACTCAAGACTGCCTTGCCCCAAATTCTTTGTTCTTTAATACTCACAATCATTAAGTAGCAAAAGCCCTTTTAAATTCTCACCCTAAACCTGTGAACTTGGCTGAGGGGTGGTCATTGACACTTCATTTGATGGATGAGGAACTGAGGCCCAGAGGGGGCAGTGACTGATCCAGAGCCACTCAGCAAGGGGTGGAGGGGGGCTGTCCTTTGTCTCCCCCATAGCGAAGCAGCAGGATGAGAGCGGCTCAGAGCCTGGCTGGCCACACGGCCCTCCTGGCTGATTCATCTTCCAAGCTGAAATATTTATTTACGCACCCCATTTAATCAGGATATGCAGTAATTAGTGGCAGATTTGTGCCTCCTGTCCGGGGTATTATTTATTTTCAGTTTCCGGGAGGCCACTTTCCTTGGGCTGAGTGTGCACTGGGCTTGGGTTTCAATCAGATGGGGCCACAGCAGAGCTGTCCCCAGGGACCTTGTGATGGTGATGTCCCCCTCAGAATGATAAATGAGCCCGCAGACAGCAGAAATGCTGCCCAGCTGCTCTGGGGGGCTGGCGTGCAGGGGGTGAGGAAGGAGGTGTTCTCACTAATCCCAAGATCCTGTCACCCAGACACATTTCCTCCCCCAGCCTGGCAACAGCCTGGCACTCCCCAATCCCAGGGAGAAATCCTAGAGATGGCCCCAGCCAAGCCTCTCTGCAGTCCTTCTAGAATCTAAGGCTAGAAGGAACTTGGAGGGGCCGCCATCCCTATTTTGGTCTTGGGATAGGCTAATATCTCACGTCTCTGTCAAAGACATGCTCTGAGCTCACAGCCTCCGTGGCTAGGAAGTCCCTTCTGCTGTCTAACTGGTAAAGGTAAAAGTATCTGCAACTCTGTCCCTTAGGTGATTGCACAAATGACCCCCTGTCTTGCTGTCTAGAGGAGGCAGATGATGGGGAAAGGCGTGGAGTGTGGGCAGGGGTCAGCTTTGGATACCAGATACCGAAGGGAATCCAAAAGAAATAAGTGACCTTATTGAGGTCTCCTTTGTGCCAAGCCCTTTATCTGTGTTTGTATTTCTCAACCTCTCAGGGCCTCTGAGCAGTTGTAAAGTGGGGGTAACAGCTCGAACTACCTCCTGAGACTGCTGCAAGATTAACAAGTTCATACACGCAGAGTCCCTAAAAAGTACTCAACACCCAGTGGGAGCTCAATGATTGTGCAGTTATCATCTGGTGGTTAATTCTTAACCTAATCTGGCAGATCAGATCCACACCATTTTACTGATGGGGAAACTGAGGCCAGTGCCCTGTCCACGAGATGGGCTCTCTCTTCCTCTTTTTCCAGAAAAGGAACAAAAGCTGGGGTGTCAGGAAGCCCCTCCCTGAGCAGACTCCTCTGGAAATAGAGACCTACGCAGTGACCTCCCAGGATACTCTGGGAGTCAAGCAAGGCCACCTCTGGCAGCCACCCACTTTGGGTCTGGCAGGAATTGGAGCTCAGGAAGGGGTCTGAAACCCCTCCTCTGACAGAGGAGCAGGGTCCTGGGCTTGGTTCACAGAAGCACCAGGCAAGAGCTTCACAGGTTGTGAGCTGATCATAGTGAAGCTGGCACAGATCTCGGGGGTCCTCTGCCAATTAGGTCAGACACCCACAGAGAGATCCCATTGTCCCTGGCCTAGTTGGGACGGGGTTTGAGGCTGAGCCTCCCCCAGAGACTGCTGCTTCCAGGCCACCTGCTCTAATGAGGTCAGTGAGAAATGTGGCTATAATAGGTTGGGGGGAGGGGCATCCCCTGGGCTGAGTAAGTCACCTGGGTATCATTTTGTAAATGAGGAAACTGAGGCTTTGCAAGAGGAGGTTCCTGGCTGAGACTGCATGATATAAACCTGGAGGCTTTGGGGGGGCCCCTGATAAATAACTCCCCGATGCCCACATCCGTACAGCTGGGCCAGAACAGATCTAAAGTGTCTTGGCTGTGTGGTCTCGGGCAAGTTACTCCACCTCTCTGAAACTTTCTTGCCCTAAGTGCCATCATGGGATATCTTTCGGGAATGGAGTGGGGGCATGATAAATATGAGGATTATGGGATGCTGAACACATCTGCCATTCAGAGGCTTCTGATCTTGAAACAGGAGTGTCTTGTGAAGGGCCCTTCTGTGTCTACTTCCTGTGCCATCTTACCTTACCCAGGTTATTTCCTTGTTGGAAATACCCTTCCTGGTTCCCTTTCCCAGGCTAAATTCTACTCATTGTTTGGATCCCAACTGAATGGACACCTCTCACCAGTCCTCTTCTACCTTTGCACCCTCAGCCTCACCCCAATCACACTGGACTTTATCATCTGCTGTATCCCCACCAAAGCTGGTCTCTGGTTATCTGGTTACCAACACAGCCAGGGGCCTGGTGCATGTCAGGTGCTACTAGGCCTTTGTGCAACAACTTATTGAACAAATGAATGATGGAACCGGTGACTGTCGTCCAACAACACACTGCTATAGTCTGAATGGGTATGTCCTCCCTCGGCTCATTTATTGAAATCCCAATATTGAAGGTGATGGTGTTTGGAGATGGAGCCTTTGGGAGGTGGTTGGATCACGAAGGCAGATCTCTCTTGAGTGGGATTAGTGTCCTTACAAGAGAAGCCCTTGAGAGCTCCAAGGCCCCTCTGGCCACGTGAGGAGACAGTGAGAAATCAGAAACCCACCCTGCCGACACGCTCATCTTAGACTTCCCAAGTCTGGACCTATGAAAAATAAACTTGTTTCTGGTATTTTGGTTTTCTGGTGTTTTGTTAGAGCAGCCCAAACAGACTAAGTCACGTGCCCGCTTCTCTGGCTCCCCAACCTTCATCTGTCTTCACAGAGAGCCAGGGAGCTGGCAGCTTGGGTGGCAGCAGCCAAATTTGATGCCCGTAACAGGAGCTGCCAGATGTCAAGCCAGACTCTCAGCTCTGGGGGCTCATTTGCTGTCCTTGGAGTGGCTGGGCCAGGGGCATGCTGCGAGGGGACCCAACTGTAGGATGCCCACCTCCAGGCCTACAGGAGCAGCAGAAAAGGCTGCCCTAGAATCAGTTATGAGTTTGAGTCTGAGTCTGAGTCTGAATTCCAGCCCTGGTCCAATTCAACCAGGTTACCATAGGCAAATGCCTTCACCTCCCTGGCTCATGATTTTCTCATCTATGAAACGGACTGGTGGGTATTCTCAGGGTACTTAGGAAAGCCCCTTGACCAGAGCAGGGGCAACACACAGCCTCAGTCTGTCCCACATCCTGGCCTCTTCATCCAAGGGAGGGACCAGCCCCAGCTCCCAGCAGGCTGAACTTGAGCTTTTCTGCCCATCTGATCCCTCCTTCCCCTTCTGCACTGATGCTGAGCTATACTCCTGGGAACGTCCACTGTGAGAAGAGCAAAAGCATCCAGTCGTGTATCAGGTCCCGGATATTTTTGACCTCACTGGATTCTCCCTACTACCCCCATTTTACAGATGAGAAAACTGAGACTCAGAGGAGACAGACAGGAACAAAAATGCAGAGGGCTAAGAAATGCTGAACACAGGACTTGCACTCACATTTTCCCAGCCCTTGGATGATGGCTCGTGGCCCCTGTGGTTTTACAGAAAACATAAGCCAAAATCTACATTCCAACTGAGGCTCCAAAGATATGCAAGCAGAAGGGGAATTATTGGGGTGTGGCTAGGAGTCAGACAAAGAAAAACGACCCCCACCAGAGACCTCCATTGATCAAGATCATTGATGTTTGATTAATAGTGATAATAAGCCACATTTTGAGCCCTTATCACAATCCACATCCACAGAAGCCTCCAGACTATTCTCCAGACAATGGGTTCAAATGTATCCATAGATTCAAAATGTATCTATGCATTACAGGTGAGGAAACTGAGGCTTAGAGAAGTTAGGTGACTCCAGTAATGCCAGATCTTTTGCTCCTCAGCCAGGGGTCTTACTTGGGGCCAAGAACCACATCAGGAAATATTTGTTGACCAGCTGACTGAAAGAAGGAATGAGTGAGGGAAGGAATAACTTAATGGATGCCTGTGGGGCTGGTGGGGGCAGGAGAGGAGCCCCCAAATCCAACCCAGACCTTCCAGGCCTGCCTCCCGACCTCCCACAGAGTCCTCAATCTTTGGCCTCATTTGGGGCAAGGGTGGGCGGCCATCTGGTGAGGCAGAGGGCCAGGGGCCAATTCGCACAGTCTCTCTCCTGCCCCCAAACTCTCACACCCTTTGTGACTTATTGTTTAACTTTACAAGCCCCTTGGCTTTTATGGGGTTATTTATAAAGCTTTGGGCTTTGATCCGCAGCATAAAAAAGCAAACTCCTGTGTCTGAAAATGTCACCGGGGATTAGGGGAGCCTTTGAAGTTCCCTCCCTGCAGGCAGCACCCGCCCAGCTTCCCCTCCAAAGGGCCTCCAAGCCTGGGAGCCCTGGCCAGGCCCTGGGGGGCCCAATTTGGGGTGGGCATGGCCCCTGTCCAGATGAGTGACAGGTAGGGGTCCCCTCCTCCTGGCATACTTCTCCCAGCTGGGCACTCTTCCCAGTTCCAGGCAGGATGGGGCCTCCCCGGTCTCCAGATGTTGGCAACATCTGTCTCTCATGTTTATGGACAGCCAGAGGCTGCTATCTTACGTCCCTAAGCCCAGCAGTAGAGACTGCGGGGGTTTTGAAAAATGGATTATTATTACTGGCTGATGATGGGGGCAGGGAATGTAAATAGGCGGGTGGGTAGAAAGAACAGCTCTTGGGGAAGCAGGTGCTGTCCCCCTTCTTCCCAGTCCTGGGGTCTAGCCTTCCACCCTGCCTGGGAAGCAGGGGCCCCTCATTTGTCTCTTCCCCTCTATTTATTCAGGTGAAAGCTGGAGGGCTTAACTAGCTCATGGGACAGTGGGGAAGGGGGACCCAAGTAGGCTGTCCAGTGTCCAGGGTGGCAGCGGTGTCTCCTGCTTCTGCCTGGCTCCCCAGCAGCAGCGTGAGGCCAGAGGGAGGAGCAGGGTGACCTTGTCTTGCTCCACTCAAACATTCGCATGGCTGAGGCTTCTAGGAGTGTTTCTCTCTCCTTGTCTGGACCCCGCCGGCACTCCAAGCATCTCAGCAGCTGACAGCAAGCACGGAGGTGCAGTCCCAACTTGACTCACTCTGAGCTGTGTGATCTTGGGTGAGTCCTTGCCCTCTCTGAGCTACTCTTCTCCCATTTACAAAATGGGGAGTCTCGTCCCTCATAAGGCAGTGGTGGTTTAAACCAGGTACTTCCGGGGAGCAGGCAGGATGCTTGTCAGTTCTCAGAGGGGCTGGCCGGTCACCCGGCCTCGTTCTCCAGAGCTGGCCGCCTTTCTCAAGACAGGAAGGAGCAAAGCAGGCGTCCCACTGAGAGAGTGCACAGCCAAGGTCCCTTGCCTGGATCTCTGCCCGGTTTTCTCCCAGACCCAAGACCTGGCCTCCACAGTAAGGAGGCGGCTGTCCCCGCCCCACCATCCACAGCCTCATTTCCATCACAGTTACCTGTACCTTTCAAAGGTCATGGAGGAGGGAGGAGTTGCCAGTATCAGCCCTTTTATGGGGCTCCACAGGGGAAGGAAATAATGTGGGGGGGAGGGGCAGGGGATGTGTGTGAGAGGGTGAGGGGTGGGGAGCAGGGTTTTGGGAAACTAGGGTGCACGGAGGCGGGGCCACGAGAGCAGGGATGTGAGCAGAAGTGAGGACTATGAGCGGGTGCCCGAGTAGGCAAATCGAGGTCCACCTGTACCCCTGAGCACCGCTCGGCGAGACAAGGGAACAAGTCCCCACAACAGTGGCACACCTGAGTCTCCACGGAGATGGTAGATTTGCACCTGCTGTGCCATCTGCCTGCAGAGCCTCCTCTCCCCCCCCACCCCACCCCCCGCACCCCAATCCCTTTCCTTGGCTAAATGCCCCCCTCATCCTCGGGAGCCAAATAAAGGACTACACATTGTATGATTCATGTGTATGAAATTCTAGAAAAGTCAAAACACGGGTGACAGAAAGCAGATCAGTGGTGGCCAGGACCCAACGTGTGGGGGAGGGGAACTAAGCACAAAGGAACGCAAGGGAAACTTGTGAAGTTCTACATCTTGATCGCTGTGTTGTTTGCAAGAGGGTATACATTTAAAATCAGTCTATTTTACACACTTAAAAAATGTGTACTTTGTTGCATGTAAATTATGCCTCAGTAAAGCTAAAAAAATGAAAACAAAGCAAACAACCCATTGCAAATAGAAAACAATTCATCATCTAGAAAACTATAAATTAAAAAGCAAACTAAGACTCTCTCCTACCTGTATTTCAACTCCCTAGAAGCAACAATGCCTTTGTGCAGTCATTCATTCATTCATTCAACCAGTCACTCCCTTCACCTGCTCACTGGATATTTATTGAGTATCTACTATGTCTGCATCATGCAGCTCCTTTCTCAAGCATGTGTATGCATGTGTCTTTCTAGAAACATTTTCCAGGTAGACTTTGCTTTTAGGTGAATGTGAGCATACTAGAGTCTATTTGGCAGATTTTCCCCCCAGCCAACAGACCAACCTTCAGTCCAGTGACAGCTCCCTCTTGCTTTTGAAAGGCTGCGCTGGATTCCAGTGACTGGATGGACTAATTTAACGAGACCGGTTCTCGCTTGACAGACATGTGGGCTCCATTTCTCATTATGCCCAGTGCCCAGGAGAAATCCTCAAGGTGGGCTTGTTCACAGGGTAAATTCCTATGAGCTGCAGAATGTTTTAACTTTCAAAATTTGATAAAATTCAAAATTTAAATTTCTCAAGTCAGCTCCCTGCTTCACAGTTAAGTGCGTTTCCACTCTTTTCAAAAGATGGACCCAAACCCTACTGCAAGGTCCTGCCCCTACCAGTTCCTCTGCCTCATCTTACTCTGTGCTCCAGCCTCACTGACCTCTCTAGACAACCACAGGGCCTTTGTACCTGCTATGCCAACTGCCTGCCAAGTTACCTTCCTTTTCCCCTTTCACCTTCACCTATCCTTATCCCTCAGAGTTCATCCTACAGAAAGTACTACTTCCTCCAGGAAGTCTTCCCTGATTGTTCTGACTGGGCATGCCTCTGTTATAGCTCTTGGAGATCCTGATCCTGTGGCTTTTCTTCAGAGCACGGATCTCCACTCATAAAGATTTCCTTCTAATACTCTGTGAACAATGTCTGTTTCCCCACTAGACTGCTGTGAGGCTCATGGGATAGAAACAGGGTCTTGAGTTGAACCCTGGAACAATGATTCCTGTACAAGTTATGCTTTAAGGAAGTGATCCCCTAGAAGATGAGTAGGGGAGGCAGGGGAGCAGGCAAGGAAGGAGAGGAAGTCACATAAAGTGCACTTACAGGCAATGTCCCACGGAGAATGCTTTCAACCTGATCCACACAGGATTCCTGGAGTGTGGATTCCAGCACCATTTTCCTGACCTGTGGCAAGGGAGCTGGACTCTCATCCCCAGTCAGGAGTGAGGGGGCACATCGACTGCCTGGCTCTCTGCACATGCCAGTGAAGTGTTTCTCACAGCGCCAGGACAGTTTTTTGAAGTCAGATGTGAGCACATGGAAGCAAAGCACATTGAAGCTGGTGGAGGGGCACATGGAATTGGCCAGAGGGACCCTAAAATCTGAGCAGAGTGTTGATTAGACTCCCTGCAGAGGGCATCTCTTTTCCTCACCATCCCTAGCACCTGGCACGGTGCTTGGCACAGAGCACACACTCAAGAAACAATTGGTGGGGCCTCCCTGGTGGCGCAGCGGATAAGTGCTGCACTATGGAGCTGTCGGCAGCAGCGATGCGAGTTCGAGGCCCGCCCAGGGAGAATCCCACATGGTGCGGCAGACCTCTCCTGCCTCGCCCGCTGCTCCCCTCAGCAGTGTATTTCTGATCTGCCTGTTCTGCTCCCCACTCTGTCTCTGGTGAAGCCTCTCCCGCTCCACACCTCTGGCCTGTACCCCAGCTGTATGTATAAATAAATAAATCTTTAAAAAAAAAAAAAAGAAACAATTGGTGAATAGGACCTCCTTGATGGCGAAATGGGTTAAGTCTTAGCACTGTGAAGCTATTACCAGCCACTGCAGCACCAGTTCAATCCCCAGCCAGGGAGCATCCCACATGGCGCAGCTGACCTCTCCTGCCTCACCCACTGCTCCCCTCAGCAGTGTATTTCAGTCAATCTGCCTGTTCTGCTCCCCACTCCAGTCTCTGGTGAATCCTCTCACCACCCCACACCTCTGGCCTACACCCCAATTCTTGCATGCATAAATAAAAAATAAATCTAAAAAAAGAAAGAATTGGTGAATAAATGAATAAATGGCGAATGAAGGAATGAATGGGAGAGTCGGGAGGGCGTTCTGGCAGAGAGAAGCGCATCAGCAAAGCTCTGAGTGAAACTAGACAAGGACACTTGTCCCCCTCCAATGAGAGCCAACGTAAAACTTCGGCGAGCCAGTTGTTAAATGCAATATCTCACCACCCACGGGGGTGGGGCGGCCCAGTCCAGTTCAGAGGTTTAACCACCGGCTCACATGTCAGACGCCTCCAGTCAAGGGGCACAGGCCCCCCAAGGAGACAGCTGCAAGAGCAGGCCTACACCTCCAAGATCAGCACCTCGGGCACTGGGATTTTGTGTTGTTGGTGATCCAAACTTGGAAAGCAGTGCGGGAAATGCTAACAACACAAATGAAACTTAGAAGTGTGTCTTCTTTATAGCCACGGTGCGTGAGCGGCACCCAACATTAAGGGAATATTCTTCCAGCATTCAAAAGCCATTATGAAATTAAGCAAAGGCATTGCTCGCATCACTGACACATGAGTGAAATCCTGACATACATCTTCATTGTTTCACTTCCAGCTCGCCCATTAACGCTTAAATGAAAGTAGCACCAACATGCATGCCCAAACTACACTTGTTCCTCCATTCTAACCGCAGGTTGGCTATTGACACCGGAGTATGGCAAAAAGCAATGCGAATCAGTTGGCTCTGTGGAATTGGCAGTAACGACTATCACATATCTTAGTATTATTTTTAATTGCCTGTGACGTATCAATAGCGATACAATATCTATCAATGAAGGTTATAATTATGCAGGAACACACACTGTGCACACATGCACATGTGCACACACACACACACAATGCACAAACTGTTTTTCCTAGAGACACAGGACTAAGCCACTGCAATGGAGCAGGAGGGAAGGAGCTCAAGTTCAGATGGTGCAGGAGCCCCAGTGCCAGGCTTGGCGAGGGGGGCCACCTGCCCTGAGTCCCACAGCCAGGAAGTGGCAGCGATGAGTTAATCGGAGGGTTGTGGTGGTGCCTTCCAGTCTGTTCAGGGCCCTCACCTCTCCCTCCTCAACCCCAGGGCCCCAGCCCACTTATCTTAAGGGCAAACCTGGGGTAGTTAGGGTGTGGGAGGTTAACCCAGCCCAGCCCCAGAACCCTGCAAACAGAGGCATTTGGCAGGTCTCTTATTGCCAATTAGTCAGGCATGAGCCTGATTAGTCATTGTGGCATGGCAGATTTGGGGGAATTAATCAGGCTGGAGGTGGTGGCAAGGAGGGGGAGGAGGCGAAAGGGAAAAAAAGGGGGAGACTGGGTGCTGACTGTTGGAGGACCCAGTGCTTACAAGGGGCCATCAGTGCCTGGGGAGCAACAGCCACTGCTCTGGGGAGCTGCCAGTGGTGGGGGCATATTCTGGGGGGCCAGGAGCGCCCACCCACCACTATTCCTTAGGAAGACAATACCGGATTTTAGATTAATGCGGCTTGGGAATTGACCACAGATGCGGTCTTGCCTCCCATACCTGGATTTCAGAGGTTAGAGGGGGAAGGAGGCCAGACTAGGCGGGGTAGGAGGGGCACCCTGGAACCCAGTGGATGGGCCTCTACCCTGGCTTGCCTGGAAGGCCTTTGGGAACTGTCTTGCCCCTGCTGAGCCGGGCTGGCTCTCCCAGGCTCTTGGCCCCAGGCAAGGCTGCCTCACAGGGCCATCTTAGAAGCTGGCAGTTTTGCAGTTCATGGCGATGTGCTCACCTTTTAAAATATGTTTCCACCAGGATCTCAGGGAGCCCATCTGGGGGCTTTGCCGGATTTAGAAAAAGGTGTCCCCTCTGGGCAGACTGATTAGGAAGAAGCACCCTGCTGGGTGAAATAATTACCAAAAGGCTACACTTTCTCCAGGCTATGAAGGCCCCTGGTAGACCAGCCACAGCTAGTGGGCCTGGAGCTGAATTTCAGATGCACTTCCCCCCAAACCCACCCCCTCCACCAGGTGCCCCTAGACAGGGCACGCTGTGAGCCACTGGAACCTGCAGCCCGTGCCCACCTCCTGAGGTTCCCTTCTGAGACACCACAGAAAGAGCATGGATTCCAGAATCAACGAGCATTGGGTCCAAATCCCAGCACCACCTCTAGCTCTATGCGTGCCCTCCATGGCCCTCCTTGTGCCTCAGTTTCTTTATCCCCAAAATGGGGGTGAAAACACCTCTTCCGGTGCCGGGCTCAGGGATGATAGAAGGAGATGATATGCAGCGTCTCCTAAGCGCCAGTACATGCTGGCGCTTGATCCCCTGGCATCAGCTCACAATCTGGCTGTGCCCTCTGAAGAACCAGGTCTGCCCATCCCTGCCCTGTGGCAGAGGAAGAACCCTGGCTGGTACCTGAGAACTGGCAGATGGATGAGGACTGGCTCTGGAGTCTGGGCCTGGATGGACACACAGCAGGAGACCAGACCCAGCCCTCGGAGCAGTCAGTGGTTCTTCACTCTGGGGGGGTCATGAGTCCCTTTGGGCATTTGATAGATTCTGTATCCAGAATCTGTAAACACAGTTTTACATATTTTTCAGGGGGTTATGAACATAGCAGAATCAACCCGTGGAGCTCAAAGAACTCCAACCTCAAGCAGCAGGCTCTATCACCCATCCCCAGATGGGGGCGGGCATTAGGGCACTGAATTCTTCCATGGGGTAAAGAAAGACGGAAGGAAGGGAATTGGCATCTACTGAGCTGACTTGACATGTATTAGTCCACCCAAGGCTCCCAGCAACCAAGGAATGGGAATAATATATGTAAAGTCAGATCAGTAGATGCTAATTTCCTTCCTTCTTGGAGTCAAATCACAACCCCCTTTCCCAAGAACTGGCTCCTCACAGGAACACAAAATGATGGAACCACCTTGTTGGTTGCTAAGTGTTTATGTAAGAAAGAATCACACATTGAATCTGTGCAAAACTGTTATCAAGAAACTGATCCATAATGTTGTCCACGCTGGTTATTCTGTGTCATATGGAATCTAGAATGACCCAGGGAACACATCTCTCAGAATTCAGCACCTGAAAAAAAATGTTCGTTCTGGGCTAACCATTGTTTTACATTCCTTAAACTATGTTTTTGATTGACAATGAGAACTAGGAAAACTATCTTGTTTGCCTTTTTGCCATGGCTCCTAGGAAGCTCAGGACCAGGTTTAGATTTTAATTACTACCACTTACTTAACCCTGATATAATTCGTTTCTTCATATACCACCTAGAAGAAAAATTCTCAAAAAAGTGCTTCTTAAACAATTTCTAAAGGGAATATGTTGACCTAATAATTAGCTAGCAAGATTGGAAAGCAGAAAGACGATAGTCAGAGAATAGAATTTTATTTTATTTTTTTGTGCACATGCCCTGCACCTCCATCCAATGGCATAGGCCTCCTTTCTCTCCTCACCATTCACTCCCTCTTGGTATGAGAACCTTGATATGTCTCTGCCCCCCGTCCTCTTTATAGTTCATGCTTATGTTTTCTTTTTTGATGATATACTTTTAAATAGGTAGCATTTTTGTTTAACGCCAACTACCTCAAATCATTTTTTAAAGAAACATGGTTAACTATACAGAACACTACATATCTTTAAACTCACACACATGTGCCCACAAATGCCTATAAACACACACATAAATATCTGGTCTGCAGACCTCACTACCCTTCATTTCCTGTTTTGTCTACATTCTGCTCTCCTTCTTTGGGGACATTCTGGAACCTATGCTGGATTAAGCTCTGTGCTGATCTTCCCCAAGCCCCCAAAGATCTCATCATTTCCCCACTAGCCCAGCGGAGCCCAGCAAAAGGAATCAGAGATGATAATGGACCACTGTGGAAAATCCAGAGTAAGGAACCAGATCTCACTTTGCAGTTCAACCTCCATCACTTTTTCCTGCCAAGGGACTTTGTCCAATTTTCTTGACTTCTCTGATCCTTGCTCTCTTTCTTTGAATAGTGGGGAGAAATAATACTACCTACCTTACAGATTATTGTGAGGAAGAAAGAGTATATAAAGTGACTGGCACACAGTCAGGGCATAAGAAATGGTCACCAAATTCACTGCTTTCTGTCAGCAGTGAACAATCACTTTAAACCTTAGGTCTGTAAGCTTGTGGGAGGCTAAGGGGGTGAGGGATATTCTTAGTTCTAATAAAGGGAATTGCCAAAATGAGAAGTCAACATCTACCGATTCATTCTTACCAGGCTATTCATCCATCCATCCATCCACCCACCCACCTACCAAGCACAAATCTCACCTATTCATCATGTATCCATCTCACCCACCCATCTATCAATCTATCCATCCTTTCACCACCCATTCAGCTACTTTTTCTTAGCACCTTCTCAGTGCTAATTTCTGGCAATAATGAGGAAAATAAAACATAATCTTTGCTCTTCAGAACTTCTGGTCTCCAGGGGAAGATGGGATACAGAGTTAGATGAGTTTCTCTTATGTATCTTCCCTGTGTCACCCCAGGGTGTCAGGAAAAGAAATGTGGGAAATGCTGCCTATTAGAACCCCCTCTGGGTGATTCACTGCTCACATTATTAGCACATTAAAAGATCTGACAAGTCCTGCAGTCAAGACCTCTTTTCATCTCTTTTTCAACCACTATTACCCCAAATGACTTGTCTTCAGAATCTATTTTAAGGGGCTAGCCTGTTAAAATCCCAGAGAATGAGACTGTCTCAGAACAAATGCTGGGACACATTGATAACCAAAGAAGAAAGAACCAGGCAAGGGTCATTTAAAAAGCACACAGTAGAATTGGATTATAACCCAAAGTATAAGATAAGTATCCATGAGTCCATGCTGACTGAACTAAAAATTCAAATAAATAAACAAGAGGGGGAATACACAAATTTCCTGTGCAGAAGAATTCCAAAGAATTTATGTAGCTACTCTGCCCTCAAGGAGGGAGAGTATAACTCCCCACTCCTTACGTGTGGGCTGCACATAATGACTTCCCTCTAAAGAGAACAGAATGGAAAGGAGGAAATAAAGAAACTTGAAGGTGGAAAACGCCTGACAAACGTTACCCTCGTCACATGATCGAGGGTAAGAACAATAGTCATATGTCAAGTTCACAGTAGGTACCCTTGATGTGATCTGATGAGAACGGCACTTAGTCTGTGGACATCCTCCCCAAACATGTAATTATGAGAAAAATATCAGACAAATCCTATTTGAGGTGCACACTAAAAAAAATCCCTAAATACCTCCTCAAAACTGTCAAAGTCGTCAAAATCAAGTAAAGTCTCAGAAACTGTCACAGCCAAGAAGAGCCTAAGGAGAAATGAGTGAAAGCGATGAGGGCCCCTGGGTGAGAGCCGGGGAGAGAAAAAGACATTAGGTAAAAACAAAAAGAATCTGAATGAAGAATGGACTTTAGTTAATAATAATGCTTTGATGTTGGGTCCTTAGTTGTGACAAATATAAACGGTTCCTGATGGGGAGCCGGGTGCAGGCATCTAGGGACACCATGCACTATGTCCCTTGTCTGTAAGTCTAAATTTGTTCTGAGATGACAAATTATTATAAAAATAAGTAAATAGTTAAATGAGGAAATAAAACTTCAAACAAGCAAGGCAGAGGATTTGGGGAACAGCCTGGGGGGGGCAAAAGAGCTGAGGTCTGACAAACCTGGGTTCTGTACCTCACTGTGTGACCTTGAGCAACTTGCTTAATCTTTCTGAGTCTCGGTTTCTTCATCTGTAAAATTGGAATTAAAAATGCCCACTGTTGATTTGTATTGAATGAGGCAATGCATGTAAAGCACTAGGCACCAAGAAACACTCTGGGATTGTGAGATTTATTCTATTGTTATTTTTGGCAGGGTAAGAGGAGGCTCTTGGAAGGCTGCAGGGAATGGAGATTGACACCAAATCTTGGGGAACTGGTAGAACGTGGATGGTGCTGGGAGTGGGGAGTCAGCTCCCCAAGGCAGAGAGTTCCCTCCTTCCATTCTTAACTCCAGCCCTTTGGCTCTGGAGCAAGGCTAAGGGCCTGGGAGGAGATAGAGACCTCAAAGAGAGGTTCCTGGCTTCGCACCCCAGCTATGCCCTGGCTTGCTCTCGGTCTGCCAGGGTCTCTGGGCTAAGTAATTGCTAATTCCTCCCTGATGAAGCACCTGTATCTGTAAGCAAATGAGCTGGCAGGTGGCGCCCGGATAAAATATGACCTGCTCAGCAGGGGATTTGCTTACCAGTCGGAGGCAGCCCATCCTGCTGCCAGCAGCCCAGAGGCCTCCTGCATAAAGCATAAATCACCCACGCCCACAGGCTAGGTGAGAGGGCATGAGACAGCCAGAAGAGCGAATGCCCCCCTGTTCAGTCCCGGGCCACAGGCCTAGAGACACCTTCTCAGTGGTTTGTAGAGAAGAGCCAGGACCGAGAACCAGGAGAAAGATCATCCAGCTCTACAACTGGCTGCAGAGTCCTGGGCCACTTTGCCCCTCTGGGCCTGAGTTCTCAGCCCTCGCTGATAAGACAAATTGTTCCTCTTTCCCCCATGCCTGCTACTAAGATACTAGGGTAAACTGTATGGAAACAGTACTTGTGCAAGTGTGATTGTTGCTCTGTTACCCATGGACCTCCCAGAGAGCAGAGCTCAGGGGTCGGTGACTTTCTGGTGGGCTGGCAGCTTTAGGAAAGTCCCTTCAAGGCTATAGGAGCTATTGGCAGACACCAGATCAAAGACTTTTTCAAGGAGGCAGCATTGCATATGGAAAAGCCCAGTCCGGAGGCATCAGGGAGATCCCGGTTTGAATCCCTCCTGTCTCTGCCCCTCATTAGCTGCAGGACTTTGGGGAGGTCACCTTTCCCCTGTGAGAATCAGTTAGCTCATCCCTAAAGTGGAGTAAAAAAATGATTCTCTCAGGTCATGGTTATGAGGTTTAAATGAGATTACATTCCACAGCACCTGGCACATAAGCCGCAACCCGAAAAAGGTTAGTTCTTCAAAGCTGAAACGGGTTTACGAATCAGATTTCCTAAACGTTCCACTCAGCTCTTTGCTGAGATTTCAGGAAACCTTGGGAGAAGCTCCAGGTCTCTGAGTTGATGCGCTGCCCCCACCCCCCACCCCCAGTCCCTTGCTAGGAGACTTGTGCAACCTGGATCTGGAAGAAGACCCCTTGGGAAGTGCTCCAGCCCAGGGGCTGCGGGGACTGCATGATGAAGACAGAGCCGTTTGCTAATACCATGTGGCTGCTGTGACAGTCTGTTAATGCCATTTACAACGTGCTGTAATTATGTCTCACACATGCTGGCGGCCCAGCCAGCAGGAACGTTCCCTGGGAGGGGCCTCAGAAAGATTCCTTTAGCAGGGTAGGGGGTTGGGTTTTTTTGGGAGACTGGGGACTGGGGGCTTAGATGACACTGTGAAGAAGGAAGAATTCTTCCCTTGGCACAGCCCTGGTCACCTAAGGGGTTCACCAGGTGGGTCTGACCCTAAATTGCTATGGAAGTTTGGACAAGTCATGGTCCCTCTCTGGCCTCACTATTCCCTTCTGTAAAATAAGATTGTGTGGGAAAGATAAGAGGAATGTACTAGAACAGGTCTTAATTTTCCGCAGCATCTCCCTAAAAAAAATGCCCATACCCACATCCAATCTCAATGTAGCCTGCATTTTCAGGGGGCTCCAGGCCACTGAAGCCCATCATAAAGCTCCCAGGACTCCAGGTCAAGAATCTCAAGTCTGAAGATCGTGTTATCGACCCATGTGTTTCAGCCTATTTCTCCGACGGGGTTCTGAGGTAGCTCTCTGTTGGCTGTTGCTGCTATGCTATTTGGGACATAGGTGTTCAAGACAGTTAGCTGCTCACTCTGGGTCAGACTCCTCATCAAAAAGTGCCTAGGGGCCTCCCTGGTGGCACAGCGGTTAAGCGCTGCGCTGTGGAGCTGTCGACAGTGGAGACGCAAGTTTGACGCTCAGCCGGGGAGATTCCCACATGGCACAGCAGACATCTCCTGCCTCATCTGCTGCTCCCCTCAGCAGTGTATTTCCATCAATTTGCCTGTTCTGCTCCCCACTCTCTCTCTGGTGAACCCTCTCACCACCCCATGCCTCTGGTCTGTACCCCAGCTTGCATGCATAGATAAATAAATCTTTTTTTTTTTTTTAAAAAAGAAGGTGCCTAGGGTGGTCTCTTAAGGCTTTTTGCTATGAATTTACAGGCTAGCTAATTTTCAACAGTGCTGCCCAAATTCTGACATACTGGATCCTAGTAGGTGATGTTCAATATCCTTGGCAAAAAGAGCCTATCCTTTGGAGTCAGAGAGATCTGAGTTAGAATCTCCACACTGCCTTGCCAGCAAACCGCTCAGCTTCCCTGAGCCTCAGTTTCCCTTGCAGGAAGCAGGTTGATTTCAATGTGTCAGGGCACCTCAGGGGCCTTGCACAGAGTCTTTCACATGCCAATTTTTCTGCCACCACCACCCCCCATCACCACCCTGAGCTCATCCTCCTCTCCCTTTTCTGGAAGGAAGCTGAGGAGTCTTGGGGAAAAGCTCTCAGGAATGGAGAAACCTATTTCCAAGTCATTAGTCCCCCAGTGTCAGGCTGCAGGATGGATTTTGATCAAGAGCGGGGTGACATTTGGCAAAAGTTGCTGATGAGGGATTGAATGATTAATCGTCATGACAACCAGGCTGGAGTAATGACAGGGGTGCGATGGCGCCCGAGTTAAACACAAAGCGGCCCAGCGAGCCGGGGCGGTAAATTACTAGGCATGTCACCGCTGCGCTTTTGGAGAAAGCGGCCGTGCGTTCCTAATGAGAGGTTAACTGTGTCCCCAAAGTAATTACAGCCGATTGAAGAGGTGGCTGGTAATTAGAGGATTAGCGGTGATGAGGCTCACCTGCATGGTTGCCATGGTGATGGAGGGTGGGTGGGGTAGAGCAGCAAGAAGGGTCCCAGCTCCACCCCAAGGCAGGTGCCCAAGGTCCTTCTAGTAGCACCAACTTTGGTGTCCACCACCCATGGAAGAGGCCCTGAGGGACTTGGGAGGCAAGCCCTGAGTTTCTGCCTCTGGTGGCTGGACCTCAGTCTTCCCATCTGTAAAATGAACCCATTTGGGAACATGGAACATCAAAGCTGGAGTTCTGGAACTTACTGGCTGAGTCAAGTGACCTCTCTTTTGAAATCCATCTAGTTTTTCCCTTGCCACCTTCTCCAGGGGCCTGGAAATGCCAGGACCCAGAACATCACATGTGTACTTCTTGGCTGAGTGACTCAAGTCAAGGGTCTGAGTGTGAGGCTGTTTCCTCACCTCTAAAATGGGGAGGATAGTAGGGCTCCTATTCTGAGGGCTGTCTGGAGAATAGAATGAAATCGTCACTGAAGAGGCCCTGGAAGGGTATGTGGCTGCAACCGTTCTATAAATATTAGCGGTATGATCACCCAAACAATCACCTTTCTCTTCCATTGACCTGGGCAACTGGCGGCAGGGAGGGGACAGAGAGCTCAACCTTCTATTGGCAAATAGACTCAAGGATGACAGAAATCCCCGGGGAGGTAGGCAGGTTCCCACTTTGGGATTTTTGCTGTGCAGCCTTGGATATGTTCCTTTACCTTTCTGAGCCTCTGATTCCTGCCTACCTTACCTGCTAGGAGAAAGGAATAAGATGCTGGATTGATAGAGCACTTCCTATCAGTCAGACCCTTGTTATGTACCTTATAACTATTGTTTCATTCGATCCACTGCACTATTATTTTGCCCATCTTTGAGACAGCAAACCAGCGCTTAGGGAGGTGAAATGACTAGTTCAGGGGCATACGGCCAAAGCGTAAGAAAGTCAAGATTTGAACCCAAGTCTGTCTAGACTTCTTATGCTTTCTACCATATCGGGAGAGGGTCGGGTCCAACACCACTATCTGAGAGGGCACATCTTGAGGTCCGCCAGGGCTATTCCGTAATCATGGGGGAGGGGGAGACAACATGTGGGGAGGGGTTCCTCTGACTCCTTTGCCTGCTGCTGCCCCAGCTGCTGGTGGAGTCCCCAGCCCCAGGCTGGTTTCGGGTGCTGTGGGGTGAGCAGGATGATTGCAAAGACCCCCAAACCGGTCCCAGCCCAGCATCTGGCGATGCCTGGCATCTAGGCACAGGTCTCAGTGAGGTGCCAAGCGCAGTGGCTTAATTATTCCATCCATAAATGATAAGCCCCGTTCATTTCCAGGTCTTCATGACAAATTTATAGCCTTATTTAATGTGCTCGCTGCCCGACCTTCCCTGGAATCCCGGGGAAATGGGGCCCCTGCTACAGGGGGATTCTTGCTGCCACAGCCACGGCCACGGGGTGGGGGGTCCCTCCTCTCACTCCTCTGGGGAAGTCAAGGTCACTGCCATCAGGTCTAGCCTACCTGTTGCAGTTTCTAAACCTATTTTTCTCAACTTTGCTTCTTCTGGGAGGTGCTGGGTCATAAGCTAAGGGCAGAGGCTCTGGCGTCAGCAGGGACCAGGAATGGAGTCTCAACTGCTGTCTTTACCCTGCAGGCTCCTCTGTCTTGGCTTCCTGGTTATGAGAATGAAATTAGGTAAAACAGATGAAAATGCTTAGTATGTAGTAGCAACTCAATAGAGGGTAGCACTTGTTTCTGCTTTGGGGTTTTCACATAAAATTTTATCTACTTGGGCCCTCCTGACTCTTGCATGTATAAATAAATCCATCTTTAAAAAAACTTTATCTTCTTATTTATTTCTGGAGTCACTGCTTGGGGTTTGGTGACCCTGACACTGGCCATGCCCTGCTCAGCTGCCAAGATCTGCTTCTGCTCCCAGCAGAGAAGGCTGCAGAGATGCTACCTATACCAGCCCAGTCTGGCTTCCAGCTCTCAGAACCACTTCCAGCTTTGGGACTGGCCTTGGTGATTCAAGAGCTTCCCCTTCCCCGATATACACACTGGGTCTCATTTTCCTTACAGGGCTCACAGGCAAAGAACTGGCTGGCAATGGGACCATGCCTGACCTCCCACAGTCTAAGGAGATTGATTTGCAAGGTGAGCTTGGAGAGAGTTGCCTTCTTGCTCTCTTCTCACATAATCTTTCCTTGGCTTGTGTGCACAGAGAGACATAGATCTCTCTGATGTCAATTCTAACAAGGGCGCCAATTCTATAATGAGGGCCACACCCTCATGACTTCATTTACCTCCTAAAGGGACTATCTCCAAATACCATTACACTGGGACTTTCAACGGATGGTTTCGGGAGAAGGGGACACAAACATTTATGTGCACGCTGAATTCATGTGCACACATGCATGCATGAGTGTGCATGGACACATGAGGGTGTCTTGGTGTTCGTGTGTCCGCACGTATTTCATGGATGTGCATATTTGTGTGAAGGAGCCTAAGGGTATAGGAGGATGTCATTAGGTGTGTGAGTTTGTACATCTGAGGCTATGTGCATGGGGTCGATAGGGGGTTGAGAAGTTTGACCCCAGGTCAATCTCTCTGCCAGTTGGTCCAAGTTGTGGGGTGACACAAAGAGCAGGCAGGCTGGAGCTTTGGATGGCTGGAGTCTAAGAGCTAGTGCTCCCTGGATCAGCAGGGAGGGCACTCCTCAGCCACTCATGCCCATCGCCCTGGCCTCCAGGAGACATTAATAATAGATCAGCAAATTCCAAATGTAAATAGGGCAATCAGGCCCGAAAACACAGACATTCATCAACCAGATACAAATTACGCTGCTGGCCCTGATGCAATTACTGGAGCTCAGCTCGATGCATCGAGCCACCCCCACCCCCTACCACTGCACATGGCTTTGTGCTGGTGTTCTCTCCCGAGGAGGCTCCCTCACCTGACCCCACAGAGTCTCTCCCGCCACAGCCAGGGGTCTTCAGCTGTGTTCAACAGCTACAGAGACAGAAGACTCCTGAGATCCTTGAACTTTGATGGTAGAACTCCAAAGGTCATGAGGTAAATGCCATATAATGTGTTCCAGTTCTGGTCCCAGCTTTGAAATGACTTGCTGTGTGATCTTGGGTAAGTCACTCACCCTTTCTGAGTCTGTTTCCTTTTCTATCCAGAAGTGCTAACAATATAGTACGTGTTAGAGCTTTGGGCTTTACAGTCAGCAGAATTCCAACCTTATGACTCCTGAGTTTGGCGATCTTGAGGAAGCGTCTGCTCACATTTTCACCTGTATAGTGGATTTAATAATGGCTGTCTCATGGGATTATTGCAAAGGAAGAATGAAATATATTTTTCTTTCAATTGGCAAATTTAACTCATTCACATTTATTGTGATTATATTTTAATAATAGTATATATAAAACATACTATCAATATATTAAAAAATCCATATCCATATACACTGATTATATATTGTGTGATAATATGTCTAGACACATTTGTCACAGTCGTTTGCGTTTCCTTTGATCAGTTCTTTATGTTTCCTCTTTTCCCATGGCTATTGCATTATCTGACTCCAAAGCTTATCACAACAATTTGTGGTCAGGAACCTGGAGGGAGCTTAGCAGGGGGTCTGGCTTCATCTTTCTCATGATCTTGCAACTGTGTCAGCCAGGCTGTAGTCTCATCTGAAGGCTTGGTTAGACTGGGGGTTCCATTCCCCAAGGTGGTGCTAGTTCCTCCTCACATGTATCACTGTGGGGCTACTTGAGTATCTTCCTGACATGGTTCTGGCATCCCCTAGAGTAAGAATTTAAGAAAGTAGGGCAGAAGCTGCCATATCTTTAACGACTGGGCCTTGGATGCCACAAGCTATCATTTCTGCACTGCTGGTGACACAGACCAGCTCTCTTCACTTGGGAGAGGACTACACCAGAGGTGAATACCTGGAGGCAAGGATCACTGGCGGCCAACCTGAAGTCTGGTTACTACACCTGCTACTGGGACAAATTCATTAATCCTTTGGGCCCCAGGGCTGGGCACAGATTAGGCAAACAATAATGGGATGCCAAGAAAAGAACTACAGCAGAATCTGGTCTCTTCTCCCCAAAGCCACTTCCTAGAGGCCAGAGGGCCAGTAGCTATTTGCAAGCCCATGTCCGCCTTCCTTGCCACTGCCCAGGCCTTGACTCAGGAGAGATGAAGCCATGAAGGACCAGGAATTCTGTCTTCTTGAAGCAGAGAGGAGAGTCTAGACCAAAGGCAGTTTCCAGGTCTGTCTGGTCTCAACTTTACATAGATCAGTAATTAAACGCAGCCTCCAATTACTATAAAGTTTGGCGAAGCACCAAGCTTGTGTGAAACCTTGCAATAAACATCTGCTTTATAAATTGCCTCTCTGGTGCAGTATACCAGCGGGGTTCTTGGTGGTTGGGGAGAGAGAAAAGAGGGGTGGGAGAGAAGGGAGAAGGGTTAGGGAGGAAGAGAGACAAAAAAGAGATGAGGCGGGAGGGAAGAGGAGAAGGGCAGGGAGAGAGGAAGGAGGCTGATCTTTTAACCCTTAGTGGGACATGAGGAGCCCAAACATCCTCCGTGAGCCCCCACCATCTTCCAAAAAGGACCCAGAATTTAACCTAGATCTGGGGAATCCTTGTCTCTTGAGAGTTTGTGGAGAGCTGCACACATCTCTAATGCAAATTACTTTTCTGCTGCTTTTTATTTTTCCCAATCCATAACATCCCACTCATCTGCCATTTCCACTTAAAGGGAGAAACATAAAGATTTATTTGCTATACCAGCAGCCCCTTACAGATATCTTCTGGGAGGAACATCCCCAGGCTGCTGAAGAAGAGGGGAGCCCATAGCAGCTCCCCACCACTACACACACTCTTCCCTGTGCCAGAAGTGAAACTGCCAACGGCAGTGTCTTCTTCAGGGTCTTACTCACAGAGGTCTCAATGAAAGGGGAATCCCCAGGACTGAAGGGCAGGGGGTGTCAGGCTGGGGTCTGGCTCAGCTCACATGAAACTTTGGGCAAATGACTTTGCCTCTCTGGGCCTCTGTTTTTGCACCTGTGAAATGGGCATAAAATTACCCTTGGGGGTTTGGGGAGGTGGGTACCCCAGTGTGTAGGCAGGAGCTCTGAAGGAAGACAGGCCTGCTACTTTGGCAACACTGTTTATCTCTTGAGCCTCACATTTCTCTTCTGAAAATGGGGAGATAAGAGAATCACTTACAGAGGTGCTCGGGCGGCAGCTGCTGGTCACATCATCATCATCAGGCACACAGAAAAGCCTCCACGGCTGGAGTCTCCTGTTCCAGGGAGCTAAGACCTTCCAGGCCTTCTGGGCCCTCCACCCTCTGCCCCCATCCCCTGGGGGCCTGCGCTCTGCCCCTTGCCTTAGGCATCTGACCTGCCGACTGCAGTAAAGACAATTCCACTGATCTGCTGCACCCTCTGGCACCACCTCCACTCTCCAGCAGTCAAGGATACAGGGGGTGGGGTGCAGGTAAAGGGGGAGGAATATGTGAGGTCAAGCTGCCTGCCTGGGGGACCCACAAGCACCCAGGGCAGTTGAGATGAGATGAGAGCACATGGGCCCCATGCTGAGACGCTCCCTCTAATACTATTTATTGTGCCCTGAAGCCCGCCTGGCAGAGGATGAGGTGTGGCCCTCTCCTTTGTTCTGTCCATTTTGGCCAGGTAAGAAGAAGGCAAGATAAATGGAGCTGTCTCCCATCTCTACCCCCAGGTCAGCTGCCAAAGCACCCGAGAAGCCACCATTAGAATCCCATTCCTTAGCATGAGCATTGCACTGATCCTCCTTAAAAATGAAATCAGGGGGCCTCCCTGGTGGTGCAACGCGTTAAGCCATAGCACCACTGCAGCATGAGTTCAATCCCTGGCCAGGGAGCTGACCCACATGGCGCAGTAGACCTCTCCTGCCTCGCCCGCTGCTCCCCTCAGCAGTGTATTTCAGTCAATCTGCCTGTTCTGCTCCCCACTCCAGTCTCTGGTGAATCCTCTTACCACCCCCACACCTCTGGCCTGCACTCTAGCTTGTATGCATAAATAAATAATCTTAAAAAAAATAAAAATGAAATCGTCCCCAGAAGGCAGGAGGAGGAATTCCCTCTTATGAGAGCAAAAAATCAGTTATGAAATGACCTAATCTGAGAGCTGGTGGGGAAAGTCAGCCTAGTGCCTGGGTCACAGTAAATATTTGATGAATGAATGAATGAATGCATGCATGCACGAAGCCTTCCTTCCATCCGGGGCTGTCGTCCCCATGTTCACTTGTGACAGTCCAGCCTCGTTGTGAACCTTTCCTGACACAGGTAGCTCATTGCCTCGCGGGCAGCTGGTCCATCTCTAGAAAATTCCATGCACTGCAATATGTTTTGGATGTTGAATTCAAACTCACATCCCTAAAATTCTCTAGGGATTCCCTGGCTCCTGCAGTCATTATCCAGAAAAATTCTCAATCCAGATAAGCAGTTGCCAATAGACTTTGTAAAAGCTTGTCCCGCCCTCCCCAGGCACTTCATGAGATCAATCTGGAAGGTGGAGTCTTATTCCAGCGATGCTGTCAACCTCAGGCAGGTGCTCCGGTGCACGGATGAATCAGAATGTGGCAGAATAACAAGATCTCACCCCTGCCAGGTGTCAGGCACCAGTCAAATGCTTCCACAGGTATCGCCTCATCTACGGCTCCACCTCTCCAATGAGGGTGCTAGGAAACAGCAGGGTGAAGTGCCTTGCCCCAGGTCCCTCGAGTGCTGAGTACCAGGTGAGGGAGCTAAATCCAGACTAGCTCATTTCAGTGTCTAAGCCTAATACTGAAGCACTGCAATACTTACCTGTGAACCAGGATTTTCTGGATCCTGGGCAACCAAGACCAAAAACAAATCAGATGTGGAGATGCTGCAAACCGGCGACTGTCATCCTAACTCCTGACTTCAAGTGCTATGTTTGTCAAAACAGCTTCATTGTACATCCTAACTGGCTTTGTGAATAAATATATTATATCCTGTAGCGTATGTTCAGTTGCCAGTGACAGAAAACTCAACAGGCTGGAGCATAATGTCTTCTGCAGCAAAAATAAAAATGATCTGTCTTCAGGAACAGTGTGATTCAGGGGTTTGGCCCTGTTGCCACGGTTCAAGATTTTGCCATCCCTCAGCTCTACCTATTTCAATATTGACTTCTCATTTTTAAACTCTGAGAGTGAATTTGTGCAGGCTTACCCCAATCCCATCTGAGGCTCAAATCTAGGAGAAAAGGGCTGTCTTTCCCTCTACAGTTGGCATGGAAGGCACAAGCCTCACTGGCTTCACATTGGCCACACTCTGATCCCCAAACCTTTCCCTGTGGATGTCAACAAGCTGCCTGGCCCTATCCTGAGTGTTTTATTGTCCTTCCACCATGAGAGCATGGCTAGAATGCTACATCGTCTAGGAACCCCTTCCAGGCTGATATGTTCACTCATTCACTCAACAAACATATACGGAGGCCCCTACTATGTGGCAGGCCTGTGCTGGGCACAGACAGTTGGTGCAACTCTAGTCTCTGCTTTCAACAGTGGAGAAGACAGACAGGTAAACAGGGCTTCCCCACAGAGGCAGAGTGCCTTGTGCTTCTTCAGGGAACAATTTGAGGTCTGGAGAGGGCCTCTTGCCCATCCTAAGGGGTGACACACGTAGCAGACTCCCTAGAGGGAGGATGAGGGTCATTCAAACGGAGTACAGCAGGGAGGACATGCCAGGCAGAGGAACAGCAGAGGGGAAGTCTTTAGTGTTGGCTCCATGCCCACCGCTAGTGCAGGGGTGAGGCTGGAAGTGAGGGAGGGTGATCCCTCCCCAAAGACAATTGGAGTATTATCACCAAAAGAAGGAGAAAGCACGAGAGCCAGAGGCTGCACACATCCATTGAGTATAAATAGTATACTTTAAAGCAACCAAAATGTTCCCATTCTTGCTTTATATATGCTAAGTTACCAGCTGAAATTCCATTTGTAAATAAGTTACATCCTTAGAAACTTTTTGAGGATCCTGGCCTACAACATTCAAAACAGCTTTACAGGCTTGTCACAGGGAAGGGCATTCATTCACCAACCTGCAGAGCATAATGGCTTCTGCGACAAAAATAAAAGTGATCTGACTTCAGTTACGGTGTGATTCAGGGCTTGGCCCTCTCTGCTAGGGGATGATAATAATTATAACGATTGTTAACTCTGTATGGGATGAACATCCTCTGCTGCCGGAGGAAAGCAGATCAGAAAGGGTAAGGGGCTTGTTTCTCCTCACTCAGCTGCCAAAGGGAAGATTGAGAACAAGAACCAGTCTGGCCTGACCCCAAAGCTAATGTTTTCTTGTTTAAAAAGTTTGTATTGTATTTACACACATCTTGGTTGTCGCCAAAACCTCAAACAATAAGGATGTAAAGGAAATATTAAAGCTTCCCCATAAGCTGAACATTTAATTTTTTCTTAACTTTTAAAATGTAAAAAGTCAAATCACATGCGATAAAATGTATATTAAATGAGCACAAAAGTAAATGAAAGGAAAACCAAATGCTTTCTCCACCCCACTTCTTCAGTCTCACTTCCTGCCCCATTACAGAGAGCTACTGGGAATAGATTTTGAGTCACTTTCCATATATTGATATTTCTACTGCACACCAAACACACATTGTGCTTTCTTTTACACAAATGGTACCATATTATCAATGGCCTTATAATGTGCTTTTCCCACTCACTGATGGCCCATGTATATTCTTCTCAATTGGTCCACACAGAACAATCTCATTCTTTTTCCTAGCTGCATAGTACTCTGCTTAAACGGATGCTCTATAATTTGCATTTGACCAGTCCCCTGTTGATGGACACTTAGGTTGTTCAAAGTTTTATGCATTTTTTCAAGGTTGCCATGAACATTCTTGTACTTTCTCCTTTCCCATTTAGAGCCACAGAGTCAGCTTCTAGGCTATAAGGACCCACTCCACTGCGTACATCTGGTTTCTCTACCCATCTCTGCTTTGGGAAGTCTCCAGGTTGGGCATCCATCAATTGGGGGGTATAGAGGAGTCAACTCTTCAATTCCAGACAGTCCTTGTCTGTGTCCTCTGAAGGTACATTCCAGTGCTTTAGGTGTAGCTCTGAATGAAATACTAATTTCCATAGTGTATTAGTTATCACGTTCACCTCACACAATGAAATAATTTATATTTTCTGTTATTTTTCTTTTTCAGCAAAATGGGGGCCATTATGGTGATGGATCTTTTGCTGCACCGTTAACAAGGATGCATAAAGGTGAGCTGCTCGCCTCGTCTGTCAGTAGGCTGCAGTGAAAAATCAATAGCTCACAGAGGAGTCCCAATCCTTGTGTCTCATGTTGTCTGTTGGGGGTGTGGACAGGATGGGAGAAGCCTGGCCTCCTGACACAGCCCCCTGGGAGCTTGGTGGGTCTCAAATGTGGGTCCTGGGCCCCCGTGATGGCCCCGAGCAAAGGTCAGTGCAGAAGACACATCAGTTTGTACAGACAAAGCTGCCTGACCCCATCCTGAGTGTTCTTCCCCTGCCACCACAAGAGCAAGACTTGAACACCACATCTTCTAGGAAACCTTCCCAGACTGATACATTCACTCATTCACTCAACAAACACATATGGAGGCTCCTACTATGTGGCAGGCCTGTGCTGGGTACAGACAGTTGGTGCAACCCTAGTCTCTGTTTCGACAGGTAAACAAGGCTTCCTCAAAGAGGCAGGGCACCTTGTGCTTCATCAGGGAACACTCTGGGGCCTGAAGGGGGCCTCTTGCCCAACTCCCTAGAGGGAGCATGAAAGTCAGTCAAATGAGTATAGAAAGGAGGCCAAGCAGAAGGAACAGCATATGCAAAGGCCCAGAGGCGGGGGAGGCAGGTGAGAGGATGGGCCTGACTAAAGTGTAGTTAAAAAGGAAGTGGACACTGCCAAGTCATGCAGGGGTCATTCTTCACCCTGCTGAGGAATGGGTATCTAAGAGGGTTTTCACCTCTGCTGGTGATATTTGGGGGTGAGTTTTAATTTCCCTTCAAAATTAGGCCTAATTTCTTAATTTTTCTATAGTACGTATATGCTGCCTTTTTAATAAAAAGGTTTAGAGGCAACAAAAATTACTACAGAAGGGGGAAAAGAGAGAAGGAGAAGTAGTAATAGTAGCAATAATAGTACTAGTAGTACTAGTAGTATTGGTAATAGCAATACTGTTAATAATAGCAACAATAGTAATAGTAGTAGCAGTAATAGGAGCAATAGTGGAAGTGATGGGAGCAATAATGGTAGGAAGAGGGGTAGTAGTAGGATAGTGGTAGTAGCAGTAGTAATAGTGGCAGTAGCAGTAGTGATAGTGGTAGCGGTAACGGTAGTAACAATATATGCAGTATTGACGGTAATGGAAATGGTAGTAATTGTGGTCTTGAAAATAATAGTAGCATTAGTGATTGTGATAGTAATACTAGTAAAAGTTTGAACTTCACTTGTAGGCAGAGGGGGTCAGTGAAGGCCAGGGAAGGATGAGCCTGAGTTCCAGGAAGATTCAGGAAGATGCAGGCAGGGCCGAACCTAATCTAAAGTAATTCACCCGAGGGAAGCAGTTTGTTTCCAGAAAAGCCCACCATCAATGTGGGAACTGACTGCAGCCAGTTAGACTCAGTCAAAGTTGCTGAGCAGAGTGAGGGCTTGGAAAGATAGATCTTGCCCCATTTTCGCACATTTAGTACCTTAATCACCCCTCTCCTCATTCTTAGAATCCTCAATGGTCAGAATTATTTTCTTCTTTCTGTCTTTTGTTTTCTCAATTTGCTCATACATCCACCATCAACCTATCTACCCATCACTCATCACGCGCCCATCTTTCTAGCCGTCCCAAATAGACCTGATCATCCTGAGCCACACGAGCTGTCTCTGCTGTGCCCTGCTTAAATCCCTGGTCCTCTAAAAGGCCAGCGTATAAAAAGTTGTTATTTGAACACACACAACCAAGGCCTGGATTTGAATGCCAGCTCTGACGTGGTTTTGAGTCTGACCATGGCAATTCCCTTTATTTTCTGGTCCCAGTTTTTGCAGCAAAGGAGTAGGAGCTGGAAGATAGTGACTCACCGTGTATGTTTCTTACTCATCCTTGCAGAAATCAGCACTGTGAAGTGGCATTGACTTGGGCTTTGGAGTCAGAGTCCCAAGTTCAAGTTTTGGCATTTACTTATCAGTGTGTGACCTTGATTGCCATACGCATGCTTGACTTTTGAAAAATTTTTCAGCTTTGCTTTTCTAGCTTGAAAAATATGTGGCATTTAGATGTCACTGTAAATGGGGCAAACTGTGGATACAGTTGCAATTTATTTCCTGATATTTTTGATGGTTCAAACTTATTTTGGTAATTAAACAAAAATCGTCTCTGCAAAGTTGTTGGGGTAAGTGAATGCCTCCCTCCCGTTCCTTGAGCCTGGACTCCCCAAGTCCCCCTGGGGAAGCCTACTGGGAGGGCAGCAGGTTCAGGAACCCCCTTATACAGTTTATACCTCAAACCCTCAGTCCCAACCTGAATGAAATGATCTCAACAGCAGTGTCCCCGGCAATCCATGCACACGTGGGCCTGGCTAGCGTCTGAAGCGGGAGTAAGGGCCAGAGTAACAACATATCCATTGTGCGAACTTGCGTTTCTGTTTATTTCTCATAAATAAGACATGAGCCCTGAGTCCTGTTTTTTTTCAACACCCCAACACACACACACACACACACACACACTCACACTCACACTCACACTCACACACACACCCCGCTTCCTGGGGGTGATTTTATTGTGTGCAAATCAGACACTGAACTGGGAGGAGAAGTAGTCACCTGTTTATCAGATGACATGTGGATCAGGAGGAAAACTATAACCCGGGATAATGGCACCGTGTCTATTTGAAAGGAGATGGCACAGACTCGTGTCTGCCTCTGTTTACCCTGGACGAATCAAGGCCGGGGGAGCCAGGGCCGGGTGAGCCAGGGCAGCCTAAAATTGGGGTGCATTGAACCCTGCCTGCTCAGGTCAGATGGGACCCCTCTGCTCTGCCCAGGGCTTCCCTTGGATAATTGGGGGAGGCCAGTGCAGGCATTTATGAAGTTACAGGATACGGACCAGCAGCTCAGTGCTGCCTGCCTGCACCGGGGCAGCTCCAAGCAGGCAGGACGGCCGCGGGCAGACCTGGTTCAAGGGCAGGGTCTGCTGCTCCTTGCTGCGTGACCTTGAGCGTGCTGCTGCACCCCCCGGGCCTTCACTTCTTCCTCTGTGGAATGAGACAATCTGTGATTCCAGTGTCGCAGGGTGCTGGGAGCATGAGAAGTCTCGGGTGCTTACGGTCACCCTAAACGTGTCTCTTCCTCGCCCATTTCTGCTTTTAAGCGTTTCTCGAACGTGACACTGCCTGGCCTCATCAATGCTACATCGTGGGAGGTCGCTGTTCGGGTCTCACCGTCTCTCAGAAATTGACCATTTAGTGGTTTTCCCTGTGCTCTCTGTCCCCTCCCATCCACCCGTACCCTCTGGAGCAGAGCAGAGAAAGGGCACTTTCTGATGTCAAAATCCCATCATCACATCACTTCCCTGCTCAAGAGCCTGCTGTGGCTCCTCAGTACCCTCAAGATGTGTTATCCACACTCCTCCCTGCGCCCTGAGGACGCCGATTTGAGCCAGCCAACCCCAGCACCTGCGGGCACCTGAGCGGGCTCCAGCCTCTCTGCTGTTGTTTTAGGTCCTCACACAGCTGAGCCAGTTCCTGCCCCAGGGCCTTTGCCCTTGCTATGTCCTTTGCTGAACCTTCTGGCCCTGGCTCCTCTTCCATGACGCCACTTAAATGTCACCTTTCCAGGGAGACTGCGCTGTCTAAATTAGGTCCCCTGCTGGCTCTCTGCCCTCCCTGGGAACCTTGTCAGTTTCCTTCGTGACACAGATCACAATTTGTCATGATGTTATTTATCTGGGTCTACTGGACGGCGGCTGTCTCTCCGGCAGACTGGAGCTGCAGAGAGCAGGGGCTGTTTTGCTCACCTCCGTCACCCAGTGAACTGGCACAAGCAGCTGCTTTGTGGGTGCCCTTTGAGGGCCAAATGGCCACTGCGGACATGACAGAGGGGCACTGCGGGTGGCAAGGGCAGAGGGGCGCTGTGGGCTGGGGGCCCTGTGCTCCGGAGGGGAGGGGCCTGGACGCCTGGCTTCTCACCCCCCTCCCCAGCTCTCCGCCAACTCCAGGGCCCCCCAAGGGATGTTTTCTTGCCTCTCCCTAATGGCCTGACATACAGGGTCCTGGTGATAAACCTCCCTCTGATAAAAGATGCAAAACTAACATCTGGCGGTTAATTAATAAAGAGCAGCGGTGTCTGGCTGGGGCGCGCAGTGTGCTGACGCCGGCATTTTCCTCGCCCGCCCCAAGAGATGCTGACACCGTGTGAGAAAACGGGGGAGAGATCGATTTGAAGCGGGCCCTGCTGACAAGGCTCCAGAGAGGGGGGACACCCCTCTTTTCCTCTGAAGGGGGTTGACATTCAGTTCTCCACTGAAGGGGCAAGGGCGGTGGGAGGGGGAAACTCACTTACTGGCCTCCCTATTATGTGCCAGGCTCTCTCATTCAGAAGCCGGGGAGGTGGGTACCTCTGCCTCCCTTGACATACAAAGAAACTGAGGTTCAGCCGCTTGCCCCAGGAAGTACACTTCTCCTACTCCACTAGGAATCAGGGGTGCTGGGCAGCGCCCACTGGGAGGCCACTTGGGCTTTTGTCGCAAACACAGACTCCAGGCCCCCAGGCCCCAGACTCCGCAGTTCCAGGTGCGGGCACCACCCACCGTATTTGTAACAGCGGCCCCCATGTGACGCTGGAGCAGGTAGAATGGGTATCTCACCTTGGAAAACACTGATCTTGTGAATATTATCAAACATGTAATGTGCACGTATTTCATGCCAGGCCCAGGCTAGGAGGTTGGAAGGGTCGAATCTCTATATTACAGATGAGGCCCAGAGAGGGAAAGGATGTGCTCAAGGTCACACAGCAACGAGGCAGGCTCCAGCCTAGATCCTCTGACTGCGCAAGGCTTCCCAGCTGTCTCCACCTGGCCCTCTGGGGGAGGGCGAGGGGCCAGTCTCACAGCTGTAGGGGCCAGGAGGCCACCAGGGGCAGGGCAGGGTGCAGGGTGATCAGTCGGGTGGGCTGGCACGTCGGAGGGTCTGAGACTCCAGGCGGGAGAGTGTGTGAGATTGAGACCGGCGCATCCCAGCGGCACCCCAGCTCCTTCTTCAACTCCATGGGGCTGTGCAGGCCCTCACGTGGATAAGGGCCCCTGGGGAACCTCCGAGAACCATGTGTGGCGAGAGCAAGGCTCTGACTGGGCTGAGGCTTGATGCAGCTCAGGGTTACTGAGAGACTAAGGTTCCAGGCTCAGACTCAGCTTTTGGGATGTGTGACCTGGTCGCTTCATCTCTCTGGGCCTCAGCTTCCCTATCAACCCTGTTCAAAGGTTTCTTATCACTGTTAAATGAAACAAAGTACAGAGTCTGGTGCAGAGTAAAAGCACCAGGCGCTATGAGCAACAGGCGTGTTTTCTTGTTATTCCTATTCTGACTGCTGACTTAGAGCCCACAAAAGGCGTTGCTCCCTCTGCCCGCTGAGCCCCACCAGTGCTCCTATGGCCTTCCCTGCTCCAGGACCCCACTCATTGTGTCTGAGGGGTCATGTGGCCACAGCCAAGGGAGGGGGCGCCAGCCAGCCCAGAATCCCTGGGCATAATTGAATTGTTACCGACTTGTCCCGTGACTGTCATCACAGACGCAGTGACGCTCCCTGGCTGAGCCCGCTCCCACCAGCGAGATCTCCCAGCACCCTAGAGCGAGACCAGATCAGGTTGGGAGTTTGGGACCCACGGGGATGAAATGATGTATGTGTATTTGGGGTTCTTGGCTCTGCTTCCAATTTGCTGCTTCAACTTGAACTTGGCCCCTTACCCTCTGTGGGCCCGAGTGTCTACCTCTCAAGTCTAGGATTGGGGGCAGGTTGGGTGGGGGATGGGGCGGGGGATGGAGAAAGGAGCCAGACTTGAGGCTCACTTGAGGCTTCTATTTCTCCCAGTCCTAGACCATTTCTCTCCCTAATCCACTCTTAGTCTGGCCTTTCAGAACTCTTCCTTAATAATAGCACTTAATGGGCCTCCTTGGTGGCTCAAGGGGCTAAGTCACAGCACTATGAAGCTATCCAGAGCCACTGCAGCATGAGTTCGATCCCGGCCAGGGAGCTTCCCACATGGCGCAGCAAACCTCTCCTGTCTAGCCCGCTGCTCCCCTCAGCAGTGTACTTTAGTCAATCTGCCTGAAGTGTTCTCCAGTAGAGCCGCCTGTTCTGCTCCCCACTCTGTCTCTGGTGAATTCTCTCACCGCCCCCAACACACACCTCTGGTCTACACCCCAGCTTGTATGCATAAATAAATAAATTTTAAAAAATAATAGCACTTAACAATCACCATAGCTCTCTGCATTAACTCCATTTTTCAAGTGGGAAAACTGAGGTTCAGTGAGCTTATGGGCCCCCAGCTCCCAGCCTTTGCCATTGCAGGTGGCCCCCAGGGGTCTATTTCTATCCAATCCTGGACTTGAACCCAGGTCTGTCTAACTTTTGAACCCGTGTCCTAGCTTCCTTACTATTCTTTTCTACCTCATGTTCCCCTGGGCCTGATGGAGAACTTGGCGAGACCCTCCCCTGATTTCTTGCTTTCCTAGTCACCGCCCTCCTTTCCCACCCCCTCCTCCACCCTGCCCTGGGCAATCAGTTTCTTCAGATATGATTTGGGATTCTAATGAATGGAATGATTTGGCATTTAAATAATTATCCACTCTCTAACTGTTAGTGCTGCTGAGTCGGGAGAAATTTCCACATCTTATTTATGAATATGGTTTTTCTCCTTCATCGGGTGGAGATTTCCCAGCCCACCCCCTCCCAGCGTCTCCTCTCTTAAATGTCTTTTCAACGTGCATTTCCAGTGGAGCTTCCCCCCCACATGAGCCCCTAAGTGCCTATTAACAACTTTTCCCCTTCCGCTATCAGCACCCGTTCACGCCCCTTTTTATCTTTACATTTCAATATCATTACAAATCCTAGTGTTATTCAAATTGCATCAATTATTCAATTTCTCCTCCCCAAGTGGAGGCAGCAGTTTCCCAGTGGCTGAGCAGAGAAAAGCAAAGGCCTTTCAAGGAGGGTTTGAAATTCACAGGGGATTCGGCAGTGTTCCATTAACCTGGGCTTTTTGGCTCCCACAAACCATGGAATTGATTAAAACACACACACACAGTTTCAATTTGGTTTGGGGAGAAAGCTCACTGCCGAGAAGCACTGAAGGGGAGGTTTGGGAGATAAAATGCTTTCACGGCCCTGGGATACTCATTCATGGAATGTTTATTGAATTCCTGCTGTAAGAAGAGCAATCACCATTTATTGAGCGCTTACTGTGTGCCAGACGCCAATCTAAGTCCTCTGCAGAAGACGCCTCTAATCTTCAAGACAATCAATGAGGTAGTGATCATTACAAGCTCCCCCAACCTCAATTTACAGATGAATAAACTGAGGTGCAGGGAAATGGTGGAGACTGATTTTTTTCTTCATGTCAGGGTCTCTTAAACATGATGCCATGGGCTATTGTCATAGGGTTGGTGTGGTCCCTAGGAATAGCTAGAGAAGGGGCTGAGAAAGCAAAAAAGAAGGGAAAACGAACACTTCTTCCCACAGGGTTCAGTTTTGAGGAATCACATGAGAAGTCATTCATCTCTCATTATCAATAAAAGCAAATTACCCCATCCCATCCCGCCCAAGCAACTTGTAATTTCTCTGCTTGTATGGACGCTAGGAGTCGAGTCATATAATAGTCACATTTCTCTCTTTACTTTGGCCGCCAGGAAACTCTGAGTCAGACAGGAAACCCACTGCTTGCAACCACACGGGATCTTATCCCACCATCCAGTCATCCTGGTCCTCTTGCTGTCATTTTGGAGTTATTGTGTTTGAGAACGGGGTCCTTGGCTTCACTATGGGAAAGGTTTCACCAGAGCTCCCCTCCAGCAGCATGCAGTGAGTTTCTCCATGAGACAGAGACTTAGTTATATTTAAAGGAACAGGTTTATTAGGGGAAGGGACAGAGGAATAAGGGACGCTTGCACAGACACAAGCAGGCAGGAAGAGCTGCCCCGAAAGGGACAGGTTTGCTAAGAGAGAGGCCTGCATGGTCGCAGGCGGGCGGGCAGCCCTGAGGAGAGCCGCCTCTGCTGAGGGAGGTCAGTGAAGAGAAGACCCAACATGGTGCAGGTCACGGGCAGGAAGGCCGCTGCCCTGCAGAGGGACAGAGCTGGTGGAAAGGGCACCTGCATAGGCACAGGCAGGCAGGCCAGCTGCTGCCCCGAGACAGTGCAAGGACTGCCCTGATCTAGTCGCTTCCAGGCGGGAGGGCTCATCCCTGTGAAGGGCTTGTCTGTTGCTGACCCTGAACAACCACCCAGGAGTGGAAAGGGGACCAGAGATTCCACAATGGGCTCGATCTCCACATCTTTACCTTTCGCTCAGCCTTAGGCACCGGCTCCTAAGGATTTTGGTTATCACTGGGCTAATGGTCATGCTGAGTCCTTCCAGCCACCTCCTGGTGTGAGTCAGGTTCTAGTCTAGTCCTGATTCCTTCTTTTTTTAAGTTCTATCTCCTCCATCACTCTCGCCCAGGTCTCTCCTGCTTTGGCATTGCAGTGTTTATTTGTGAGTCACATCTAAGCTTTTTTGAAATGAGGCCAGATAAAAGCACCTTCTGAAAAAATCTTTTCAGCATCCCTTATGCACCAGTTCTCATCTGATCTTTGAAAAGGGTTTATTCCCATTTTACAGATGATGAGACTGAGACCCAGAGAGGCTCTGTGATTTGCCAAAGGACAAACAGTAGGTGGTATAACCTGGTGGAGCCCAGAGCCATCCTCCCCTCGTGGCCCAGGGGAGACGGAAGACCAGGGAACACAGTCCTGCCCCAGGCCCTTGAGTCTTTGCTCTCAGTCGTGGCTTGACAGAAAGGTCTCCCAGAAAGAGCATTCAGTTCTGCCAAATCAACCAACACAAGCTCCATCACTTTGCTATGTGAAAGTCCTCTCTCTGTGCCTCAGTTTCCCCACTGAACACTGTTGGACTGCCCTCTGAGGTCCCCTGCATTTCTGACCTCATGTTGCCCCTTTTTGCCTATTTCACAGGAACATCTGCCAGCATCTGAGCCTGGCTGCACCTCTGAGTCACCCGAGGCAGGTGCAGACCCTGGGGGAGTCATGTCACCTGCTTCCCAGGGTTTCCTGATGCCACAGACAGGAGGAGAACGCAGCGGTGGCGGTGACAGGGCTGACACGTGCCTCCCACGCCAGCCACCTGCGTGCTTGATGACAGTGGGTCTCAGGCAAGCGGCTCCTTCCTGGCAAGATGGGACCTCCTAGGATGGGGGCAGAGGAGGGGTGAGGATGGCAAGAGATTATATCAGCTGCCTCCTGAACTAGGTCTTGGGTCACAGGCCCTAGCTTGGCTTTCAAAGATCTGACCTCCAAGCAGGCAGCACAGGGACAGACAAGACTGGAGATTGGGCCTCCCTGGTGGTGCAACGGGTTTAGTGCAGCGCTGTGGAGCTGTCAGCAGCTGCAGCACGAGTTCGATGCCCAACTGGGGAGATTCCCACATGGCATGGCAGACCTCTCCTGCCTCACCTGCTGCACCCCTCAACAGTGTATTTCGGTTGACCTGCCTGTTCTGCTCCCCACTCTGTCTCTGGTGAACCCTCTCACCGCCCCACACCTCTGGCCTGCACCCCAGCTTGTATGCATAAATAAATACATCTTTAAAAACAAACAAACAAAAAAAGACTGGAGACTGATGAAGAAAGCAAGTCCCTAAATGAAAGACACTCATTTATTGAGCACCTATCAAGTGCATCCCCTCCTACCAGCGGCAGCAAACTTGCAGTCTACAAATCAAATTCAGGCCACAAGCACAGTTTCTTTGATCCACCTTGTGTTCTTAGGAAGCTTGAATTAATTTCCAACACTAATAAATTGGAAAATCCTGCATAAAATCACATCAGGATTTAGGGCTCTCCTGAGAAGTTGATCTACCAAGGCCTGTGCTGAGCCCCCTTTGCCACAAGGTTGTTGGGTGCGGCTGCCCCTGTAGATGAAGCTGCTCTGCTCCTAGTTCCTATCCAGACCTCCTGTCTCCTTCACATTGCCTGCCCAGACCCTGTGGACCTCCAAGTGTTGACGTCTCTTATAACTATGAATGCCTTCTGGGTAGGTGCTATTCTTCCCACTTTGCAGATGAGCAAACTGAGTTGCATTCTTCATACCAAATCCCACAACAGACAAATCTTCAGCAGATCTCTCTAAAGCCCTCAGTGTTCCTATCTTTAAAATGAATGGCCTCTGGAGTCCTTTCTGGCTTTAATGTGGCATGCCGCCAATCGAGTTTGGCCTCCCAGTCACCGTGCAAACCAGCACAATTGAATTCTCAGGCTCTGTGCTGGAAACTTTATTTATTATTATTATTTTTTTTATTTTTAAAGATTTATTTATTTATGCATACAAGCTGGGGTGCAGGCCAGAGGTGTGGGGCGGTGAGAGGACCCACCAGAGACAGAGTGGGGAGCAGAACAGGCAGATCGATAGAAACACACTGCTGAGGGGAGCAGCGGGCGAGGCAGGAGAGGTCTGCTGCGCCATGTGGGAATCTCCCCAGCCAGACATCAAACTCACACCACAGCTGCGGACAACTCCACAGTGCTGCGCTTAACCCATTGCTCCACCAGGGAGGCCCTGTGCTGGAAACTCTAACACATCATCTCATTCAACCCTCACAGCTTTGCAGAGTGCCCACTGAACAGAACAAGATTCTGAGGTTCCTTCATCATGGTCCATGGCCTCTTTGATGTTTTCTCGCTTTCTTACTACCTCAGGGCCTTTGCCCATGATGTTCTGTTTCCCTGGAATGCATTATATCTTGGCTCCTGTAAGCCTTCATCACCCTCAAGGTCTTTCCTGATTTTTCGAATAAAGTCTGGCTCCCTCTGTTGTTATCTCTTAAACTTCCCTGCACACTTCATAGTATTAATGATGACAGTAATGCTAGCTAAGGCTTATTGAGCATTATCCATGAGCCAGGCACTGTTCTAAGTACTTTAATTACAATGGCCCACTTAATCCCCTCACAACACTCTGAAGTCGCTATGATTATTAGCCTCGTTTTGCAGCTGAGTACATTGAGGCACAGAAAGATTAAGTAACTTGCCCAAGATCACACAGCTAGTGTTGAATTTTTACTGTAGGTTATGTGATTATTTGATTGATATCTGTTAGATCTGTGTACTGGATCTGTTACTGATAAAGAAATATCTTTTAAATAAATGAACACACCAGGATTATGGCTCCAAATTCTATGCCCGTGACCATGAGGGTATGTGACTATCACCTTTCTCCCCTGTCAAAATGTCTCACCATAAAGCTGCCACCTGATTCCAAGGGCAGAACTAACTTTTTTGGCCCCCTGCACCTCCAGATTCAGTGTCCCGGGCAGAAAGGGGGAGGGGCCCATTGGGACTCGGAACCATGGGCAGGGTCATCCTCCCCAGTCTTACAACTGCCCCCACCACCAGCCTGCCATTGTGGACTGGTCTCTGGGAAATTCTCAAGGAACATCCCTTACCCCCTTGGTCCCCTCCTTCCCCACTGCCCTCCTCTGTACCAGTTTACTGCCAATGACATTCAGATAAATGGCTGCTGTCAACCAGGCCAGTCCCATGGAAAGGCATGTCGGGTGATGTATGACACCATCTTCCAGAACCACGAGACTCACTGCTCAGGAGCTGTGATGGGGCGCTCCCCCACCCCCATCAGTCTCCAACCCTGGGCCACATCTGGGCTTTGGGGTCCCTCTCCTGTCCAGCCCTGGGGATGTGTCCCCCGTCAGATACAATAACTGGGGTCTTTAATCACATGCTGTTAAGAGCCTGACCTACTCCCCTTCTCTCTGGGTCACCATGCAAACCTAAACACAGCCTCCATTCCTGTCCACTCTAGTATGCCTATTGGATTTTTCCAGGACCCAGGGGGCTATGTAAACAGTGGGCATCAGACTCTGCTTCTGGGCCCAGAGGAAGGAGACAGAACCCAGACCCAGCCACCACCAGGGCAGCTAATGAAGCCCCAGCTCATGATTGTGTTTCCCTACACTTGTCTCAGAGGATGTGGGGCGATTGAGACATGATATGCCTCAGTTGGGGACATGTCAGTTGGGGACCCACCCTTGGGGAAGGCTGAGGTATCTGCAGTCACTCTGTCCTCACACCTCAGAGGACACCAAATGCCCTTCCTTCCCTTGGACTCAGGCAGCTGACAGCTCTAGTAGCAACTTTGTCATCTTTAAATTGTATTAACAAAAATAGCTAACACTTACATAGTACTGTGCAAATGCTTTCTATGTAGTAAATCCCCCTCCATCATATTGAAAGTATAGCCAGCATATTTAGTGAAATATAGTATACAGAGCCACATGATTTGATGTTGAATAAATGACTGGAACAGCCAACAGGAAGCCATTTCTGTTACATTCAAATCTCATACCATCAGGTTTGGTATTTTGTCCTTGCACCCATTAGTTGAGGTATTGACCGTTACCCCATTTCACAGGCAAGGTAAACTGAGGCTCAGAGGGTTTCACATATTTGCCCAAAGACACACAATCAATAGTTTGTGGGGTTGGGATTTGAATACAGGAGACAAGATTGCAGCATCCCGGCTTAACCACCCATCCAGGCTGCCTCCCAGCCCTAGGGTGGGGTTCAGCACCACGGACAGCACCATGCCCGCCAAGGTAAAACTTCCCCCTCCCCCGGTGAGTTCAAGCTAAAAAGCATTTAATATGGTGCCTGGAATGAGCAGGCACAGAAGTCTCCTCCCACCGTTGCCCTGGGTACCAGCCCCACTTAGGAGCATCTGTAAAATCTCCGGTGGCCCTCAATGGCTACTCTAGCCCCACTATTTCTCTCCCATGACCCCTCTGGTAGAATCTAAAAGCTTTTCAAACTTCTTTGTCCTGAATTGTGGGCAATCTGTCTCCTCACCCTTTGAGCAATCGCCTGGCCACCCCTTTGTGGCAGAGGTGGAGGGGGAATAGCACATTCACAGCATTAAACTTTGTTGAGGAAACCCACCAGACACGCAGGTGAATAAAGACAAAAACCTCCACGGGCCTTGTTCCTTTTTAAAGATTTATTGAACACCTACTGTGTACCTGTAGTGTGCTGAAGGGAGGGAGGGAGGAGATGCAAACAGCTGTGAATCACTCCCAAGAGCTTACCCTGCATATTAATCAGCCCAGGATGCTAAAAAAAAAATATTGTTTTTGGGTGGCTTAAACAGCATAACTTACTCTCTCACAGTTCTCGAGGTAGAAGTTGAAGATCAAGGTGCCATTGTGGTCAGTTTCTGGTGAAAGCCCTCTTCGTGGCTTGTAAATAGTCCCTTTTTTTCTGTGTCTTCAAAGAAAGCAAACTCTGGAGTCCCTTCTTATAAGGGCACTTATAATAATCACTTCCCAATGGCCCCATCTCCAAATAACAGCACACTGGGAGTATGGCTTCAGCATAGGAATTGGAGACACAATTCAGTCCATAGCACCACATGACTGGGAGACAAATATTTCACCTAAGAAACTGGGTGTTTGGAATACACTCCTGAATTCATGCCGACTCGTGAAAATTTGCTGAGTCCTTCATATGGATGAGGCAACATTTTGGACACCGAAGCCAACAGAGAACAAGACAGACAAGGTTCCTGCCTTCAATAAACAGATAAAGAAGGGCCAGCACAATGCACAGAAGAGTATAGAACAGGACGATGTGAGAGAGGAATGATGGAGAGGGTCGGGAAGGACCTCTGCAAAGGCGGGACCAGTTTGCAAAGCCATGAAGGATGAGAAGCCAGTCCCGTGAAGATACGGGGGAACAGCATTCCAGGTGGAGGGAATAGCAAAGATCTTGAGGTGAACAGGAACTGGGAAACTTGGGGAACTGAGAAAGGACTGAGTGACTAGATCAAGAGTAGGGGACAAGCACAGTCCATTGTCCTTTGAGCTTGTCCTGTGACTCTTGACCAATCAAAAGGGCAAATAGCCAGGAACAAGAAAAGGAGGGGCTGGCCAGAATGGCACATGCTACTGACTCAGCCTGGGGGCTTGAAATGTATCATTTTGTGGTCCCAGAAGCCAGAAGTCTGAGATCAAAGTGTTAGCAGGTTTGTTTTTTTTCAGAGCATCTCTCCCTGGCTTGTCCATCTCTTCCTGTAGCTTCTCATGGACTTTCCCCCAGGGCGTCTGTGTCCTAACCACTTCTTTTTTTTTTTTTTAAGATTTATTTATTTATGCATACAAGCTGGGGTACAGGCCAGAGGCGTGGGGCGGTGAGAGGGTTCACCAGAGACAGGGTGGGGAGTAGAACAGGCAGATGGACAGAAATACACTGCTGAGGGGAGCAGCGGGCGAGGCAGGAGAGGTCTGCTGCGCCATGTGGGAATCTCCCCAGCCGGGCGTCGAACTTGCGTCTTTGCTGCCAACAGCTCCACAGCTCAGCGCTTAACTGCTGCGCCACCAGGGAGGCCCCCTAGCCACTTCTTGTAGGGAGTCCAGGCATACTGGTTTGGGGCCCACCCAAATGACCTCATTTTACCTTAGTTACCCCTTTAAAAGTTCTATCTGCAAAGACAGTCACATTCCAAAGTTCTGGGAGTTAGGACTTGAACATGGGCGTTTGAGGGGACACAATTCAGTCAACAACACTGGCCCAGGCTGTCCCCTCACGCTTACCTCCTACGTGCACGTCAATCCAGCCTCTAGCTACAGCTGCCAGAATCCAGGTGCTGGAGCTCAGAAAGCTGGAGACTTTCTCTGAATTTTGCCACCTGTCAGCCAAGCTGCAAGTGCAGGGGAATTAATGCCCCCAACAACCCCAGGGGCATGAGAGCGGGTCTACAAACCTCTATTCCCAGCTCCGTGAGGTGTGGAGTTCCCTGGCGGGACTGCGCTTGCTTGCCCACAGTGAGAGCTGGGCTCCCTAACACGCTTTTTGCTTTTTGCCGGCTGCCCCTTCCCTACCTTGCGCCCCTCTCTCCTGGTGTGAGCTTCACCTCCAAAGCAAACGACTTGCAGGTTTGCACTCAAATCCTTATCTCAGGGTCTGCCTCTGGGGAACAGGCAGTCAGAGCCCCGCGTCCACGGGGGTCTGGAGATGATGAAGACAGTCAAGGATGCTCCTGCAAAGGTGCGGGGCAGCACGGAGAGGCTCCTGGTAGGAAAGCAGGAGTCAGAGCTACCTTGAATAGAATGTTTCCTCTTACTGAGGCATCGTGTCCAGGACTCTGTGGGCCTCCTCTTAAGTCTATGCAGCAGATCTGTGAATCAAGCACTAGTCTTAGCCCCCTGGACAGATGAGGGAAACGATGCTCAGAGAGGCCGAGCACGTCCCTGAGGATGCAGAGCCAGGTTCTCACCAGCGCCCTATCTGCTATCCTGAAAGACTGGACGGCAAACGCCCAGTGACCAGCCTGCATCCCAACTGCCCAGGGTGCTGGCTGCCCTGGGCCCCCTGCTGCTCACTGGGACCCTGTGACAACTCCCCACCCCCACAGTCAGGCCCCGTTATCTGTTTTTCACACGGCCTGCGCCCGTCAGGGTAATGGACTGTGCTTGTCCTAGCGGAGGTGGCCTCTGGCAGGGATGATGTATGAGGCGCTATTGTTTGATATGAATGCATTAGGCGACATTCCCGATAAAGACTTTACCAGCAGAGCCGTACTCACTGGCAGCAGCCCCCGTGGAGGGAGGGAGACCGAGGCAAAAGCCTGAGGCCCCATGGAGCAGGGCTCTGGCTACCTGGAGGCAGGAATCAGTCACATTTGCTGTTAAGCTTCTGGATTCTGAGCCGTCTCACCCCCTTACACACAGCAGGGTATAGACAGAGGGCCTCATGCTTCAGAAAGCAGCAGATTTGATTCAAAAAGGGCAGAGTCCTGGGAGCCAACCCAGATCCCTCAGAACAACTTCCAGGGTGAAGTCTGGGACCCTGACCCTTCAGAGCAGTTCCCCAGGGACTCCGAGACAGCTGGGTCGGGCCCAAATCTGGTTCAACACTGGTGTGGGGTGAAAAGTGGGAATCGAAGCCAGGAACCCCTGGGCTGAGTCTGGGCTCCTCTGAGGAGCAGCAGAGGAGTCTTAGGCAATCCATTCACGCTCTCAGTGTTGCCTCCCCTCCTCCAGAAGTAAGCCTCAGTTTCCCGGTCTGTAATGTGGTCATAGCAGCAATACTTGTCATGGCTGCCTCGGGACTCGAGAGGCAAGAGTCGTCCTGGACTCTCGCCACACTCTCACATCTCCCGCATGGACTTTCACATCTTCCCAGGGCCCTTCTAGGGTCACCTGCGGGTCCATCTCACCTGCGGTTTCATATTCTGGGGGCTTCCAAGGAAGCCCTTTGTGGGCTGGAGGATCTTTTTTTTTAAAGATTTATTTTTTATTTATACATACAAGCTGGGGTACAGGCCAGAGGCGTGGGGCAGCGAGAGGGTTCACCAGAGACAGAGCGGGGAGCAGAACAGGCAGATCAGAAATACACTGCTGAGGGGAGCAGCGGGCGAGGCAGGAGAGGTCTGCCGCACCATGTGGGATTCTCCCCGGCTGGGCGTTGAACTCGCGTCGCCGCTGCCAACAGCTCCACAGCGCAGCGCTTAACCACTGCGCCACCGGGGAGGCCCGGGCTGGAGGATCTTTGAAGCATCCACTCCACAAATCCTTATTTGGGGGTGGGCAAGGAGGGGACCTCTAACATTTACAAGGCCTGTTCAGGGTGCAGAGGCAGCAGAATCCAGATGCTGTCCCTGAAGGGGTCTGTCAGGGGAGTGGGGTCCTGCCTGGGGTGGGGTGGGGCCCCGAGGGACAACATGGAGGGCCCCCAATGAGACAACCTGATCCAGGATTCTTGTGAGGTTCAAGGACAGAGAGGTTGAGTACAACCAGGATTCCAAGATACAGACAGGCTGCCCCCGAAGGGGTGGGTTTTGTGCAGGATTGAAGTAGGAGTGTTTCCATCCGTGTAAGGGGGTCCCATGTCAGGCCTCTCCAACTCCACCATTCATTCACTCAGCAAATAGGGATCGAGCCTCTACTCCATGTCAGGAGGTCTTGGGTGCTGGGAGTGTGACGGTCCATTTTACGTGTCAACTTGACTGGCTCAGGGGGGTACCCAGACATTCTGTCAAACAGAGTGGTGGGTGCAGCCGTGAGTTTGTTTTGGGGTGAGATTCACATTCGAATGGGTAGAATGATGGAAGCAGATCACCCCTCCCTATTGTGTGCCGTCCCCACCCGATTCTCTAGAGATTTGAATAGAACAAAAAGACTGAGTTAGAAAGAATTCTCTCTCCCCTCTGACCGTCTTTGAGCTGGCACCTGGGCCTTCTCCTGCCTTTGGACTGAGACTGGAGCTAAAACCAGCAGCTTTCCTGCTTGTCAACAGCAGATCTTGGGACTCATTGGCCTCCATAATCGTTAGTGTACAATTTAGTAAGGTTCAAAACTAAGCCCCCACTCATGGCCCAGAAGGCAGATTTGGGAGGTTGGATAGATAAGGGACTGGATAGGCTGCCTTGGGGACAGGCCATAAAAATGACACCTGTGATCAGAAAAACCAGCCCTGCCCCAGGGACGCAGAGACAGAGGCCAGAGCATGTTTCTGTGTCAAAGGTCAAAGCCCAAGACCAGACAGCCCAGCACTAACTGGCCCAAACCGACGCCCCAGTCATGAAAAACCTACGAAAACAGCTTATAAAAGGGAACCCCAAATCCTTCGAGCACTGCTTCTCTGACCAGTGTATTTCAGCAAATCTGCCTTGGCTGTTCTCCACTTTGTCACTGGCGAATTTCTTCACCACTGCGCCTCTGGCCTATGCCCTGATTCTTCCCCACCACAATAATCACATGAGCCAACGGCTAATAGCAAATCAATGGCTCTCTCCTCCTCCCCTCCCCCTCACTGGTTCTGTGATTCCAGAGGACCCTGGCAGTGAGCAAGCAAGCAAATCCCTGCCCTCAAGTTGCTGACCCTCCAGGCAGACAGGGAACAAGGGCACAGGTTAGCCCATGCGCCTTGAAGGCACCACGCTACATGCAAGAGGCCGAACACAAGGCTACGTGTTGTGTGCAATGTTCAGGATCGGTTAGTCCTTAGAGATGAAGTGACGGGTGGAAGGGGAGGGTTGTAGCGACTGCTGTTGGACAAGGGGTTTCTTTGGGGAAGAGGAAGGTGATTTGGAATTAGATGGTAGGGACGGTTGCATAACTTAGTGAAGATATACTTTAAAGGGGTGGATTTCAAGGTATGTAAATTATATCTGGATAAATAGTGTCTTAGTTCTCCAGTTATGAAGGAACAAGGCAGAAGCTAAAGGACAGCGAGCAAGGACAGAGGGATGAATATGGCCAGAGAGGGCAATAGATCAGGGCAGTAGGCCTTAGGCGTCATTAAATGGACCCCAGCTTTTCAATGAGGGAGATGGGAGCGGTGGTGGGTTTTTGAACCGGGACTTCAGCCCCTGTCTCTGAAAGGGCTCCCTCTGGTGGTTGTGTTGAGAATAGACTCGGGGGCAGGGAGGTCCATGACCGAGTGGGAGGGTGCTGGGTTTGCAAATGGATCGGCACGCGGTGCAAGGGCATGAGCTGCTCTGGATGACATGGGTGGGAGTGGTGCTGCCGGAAAGGGTGCAGCTACCGCTGTGATGGGGGAGCAGTTGGGGCTGGGGGGACATTCAGAGGATACAGCTGGATGCATGACTCTGGAACTTGGGGGTAAGGTGTGGGCTGGGTATAGAAGCCAGGGCACCACGGCACTGGATAGTAGTTAAAGCATGAGATGGGACGTGATTCCGGGTACCCATCTCTGCAGGAGTGCAGAGTGAGGGCCCCACCCAGGGCCTACACCCAGAGGTGCAGCTTGTCATCTTTCTATCACTGGCAAGAGAGAGAACCCCGACTAGTGTGTTGAATTAAATGTGACTATGAGGATGAAAATGCTGGTGCTGTATACAGTGAGTGCCCCATCCTGGGTGACACCAATCCATGGCGACCCAGCTGATTGGAGCAGGAGAGAAGGGGCGGGCTTGGCTTTTGTACTTTAACCCCAAGTGGGGAAGAGGCTGCCCCCACCCCCATTCTTATATACTGACATTCAAACACAAGCTCACTTTTGCCCTTGCACGCTTATCACATGCATATGCTAACACACACACATGCAACCCCCTTTCTTGATCAGGGGCAGATAATGAAGGAGACAATGAAGAAAGGGAGGAGTCAAAACACCTGGTTCTGCTCCTGGTGCGGAAACCTCTGAATGGTCCAGTGTCAGCCTTCCGTGCTCCATCTGGCAAATGAGAGCAACACAGAGCCCCCTCATGCACATGAGGGGGGATTACAGGATGGAAATGAGCTCATTGGTGTAAAGGTCTGACCCTGGTTTCCCTTCTGCTGCCCTGGCTGGCTCTGGCTGGTTGAGGGAGGGAGGAAGCCCGGAGAAGGGGCAGAGCTGACTGGCCACACGCAGGCTTGCTTGAGCCCTTTCCCCAAGCTGTCTCAGCCTCTTCATCTTGTCCTCACCCCCCCTTCACCCCAGGCTGTGCCCCAGGCCTTCTCCACCGCCTTTCAGAGCTTGCCCCTTCCAGCTCCACATCTCTCAATGCCCAGATTCCACGAGGTAAGAAAAGACCCTTGTTACAAGCAAAGCCCCCTTTAGCAGCCGCTTCTCACTAGTGTGGTCTAACAGCGGGGGCTTCAGGCACGTAGGGGGCCAGCCTCTGCCCTCCCCCGGTTCAGCAGGAAGCAGACTGCAGCATGGTGGCTCCAGATGTGACTGTTAGAGCTAATTTATGCTCCGTTTACACTGGCTCCAGATGTCTCGGGCTCCTTTGTGGATTTATCCAAATGCCAAGAAAGAGGGGAACTTCTGGGGACAGAGGCTGCAACCCCCCTTGCCCCCTTGTCCTATCCGGCTCTGAGCAGGCGTTCCAGCTGTGGCCCCACACACTCACGTGCTGACCCACAGACCTGTCCCCCAAGCTTTGCCCCATATCCTGGTTATGGTCTGTGAGTTCTGTGGGGGCAGGAACCCCGTGCATGGGCCAGGCCAGGCACAACGCGGTGCTTGTTGAATACCTCTAGTAATGGGATGAGCGTGTACCAGCGGCTGTACTGGATGGCATAGTGTACCCCCCTCCAAAAAAGATATGTTGAAGTCCTAACCCCACTATTTGTGAATGGGACCAGATGGAAATGGGGGTTTCCATTGTGTTTTTATTGTAGGCAAGTAAGTGAGGCTAAAGTGGACACTTATTCAATGATAGGGAAGCTTTTGACCTCACAACTTCCAGAAGAAACCGACCCTAATGACCCCTTGATTTCAGACTTCTGGCTTCTAGAACTGTAAGACACTACATCTCTAGAACTGCAGGAGACTACGTCTCTTTCTTTCAGCCCCCCAGTTCGTGGTACTGTCTTACGGCTATCTAGCAGATGAATACAGTGGCAATGCCAGAGTGTTCTCCAGCTGGTCAACCATGCCCCTCCTTCCAGGTTCCCAAGTCCCCTCCCCAGATCTCTGTCCTCTCTGCGAGATGGGGCTGCCATTGCCCCCCACCAGGAGGATTATCCGCTCCCCTGTCCCCCCGTTCAGGCTTGTCCCTTCCATCGCTCCTCCACACAGCCACCAGGGTACTCTTCCCTAGACCTGGTACCTTCTCTCCACTCCCACCTCCCACTTACTCCTGAGTCCACTGCTCACCCCAAGTCTGGAAGTGCTCCAGCCCCACTGCACAGGCCTCTCTGGGTCATCAGACACAGTCCTGACTCTCCTGCTGTAGAGTCTGAGATGTCTTCTCTCTTGTTCTCCTC
>PVIJ01000902.1:60081-143285 GCA_004024925.1 Scalopus aquaticus
GTGGTGGTGATGGTGGTGGTGGTGGTGATGGTGGTGGTGATGATGGTGGTGATAGTGATGATGGTAGTGATAGTGGCGGTGGTGATGATAGTGGTGGTGATGATTATGATGGTGATGATGATGATGGTGGTGGTGATGGTGGTGGTGGTGGTGGTGGGAATGGTGGTCCAAGTGGTGATAAAGGTGATGTGTGCTAGACCAGGCTGTGTTAAAGCCTCAGCTTTCCCCAGGCACTAAACCACCCACTGTGTCTTTACATCCCCATCTCTCTCTCCTCTCTCACCTCTCCTCTCTTACACATGCTACTACACATACTAGGTACATGCTATAGTATTTTCTAAGGTTGCCTTAACAAAGTACCACAAATTCAGAGGCTTAAAACAACAGAGGTTCCTCTCACAGCTCTGGAGGCCAGAAACCTGGAGTCAAGATGTCAGCAGCGCCCCCTCCCTCTGAGGCTCTGGGTGGAATCTCTCCTTGTACTTTCCTGGCCCTGGTGGCATTCCTTAACTTGCAGAGTGTCACTTCAATCCCTGCTCTGAGCATCTCTGTGTCCTTTATCGTCTTTTAAGGAAGACTCCGGCCCATTGGATTAGGGGCCACTCTCATGGCCTCATTGTCACTTGGTTACATCTGCAAAGACCCTGAGGGACACAGAGACGGAGACACACAGTCCTGAGTCTGAGTTCACTAGAGGTCTGCACAGGCCCTCCATTGGCCAACGGGCCTCATCAGGGTTTTGGTGAGGGCTCGTGGAAATTGGGGTACATATGATGCAACTGAACCAGGCTGTCTTTGGTCTTCTCTGCCCCTCTTCACCCACCAGGTCATCTCATCTGCCCACGTCCACGGCCATGACTCCTGAGGTCACTCAGCTCCCACCTGTGTCCACCCTTTGGGTCAGCCCAGGCTTCTGGGGAGTGCCCAGTGCCTCAGCCCTGGGCCCCTCTCTGCCTCCCACCCTCTTACTCCTTCTGTGAATCTCTCATTAAAGAGGCTGAAGATTGCCCAGTCTGTCTCGGCTTCGCACTGAAAGGGCTAAATGATATGCTGACACCTTAATTACGGCCATTGTCACTGAGCGCTGTGGAAATCTCCGAGTGATCCCCGGAGAATGGGCGCTAACAGCCCCGTCAGAGCCTTTGATTCCCTGTGGCAGGCTGGAAAATGACACGAATGGTGGCTTGTTCCAACCGCAGCCCCGGTGGCCTGTGAGGATCTCCCCTTATGCATCTACCCGTGCAGATGCCACGGTTAGGGGTCCGGTGGGTGAGGGCTGCCAGCCTGCTTGCCCTCATGGCCCAGAGTCTGTGGGGACCTCTCTCCTGCGAGCCCCCACCCCCTTGAGTCAACTGCTCAGCGAGTCCCCAAGCTCCTCTCCACCCATCGCTGCACCCAGCAGGCCTCACCACTGCAAGGTTTGCTGATAATGACAGAAGCCGATATCAGCAGGCACTGCCCACGTCGATCCTGGCTGCAGCCCACTGGCTGAGGACTCCGGGGTTCCCCCTTTATGCATAAGGAAGCTGGAGCTCGGGGTGTTGAAGTCACCTGCCCCAAGTCCCCTGCTGTGATGGCAGAACAGGTAGCTGGCGCCTACCTTGGCTCTGTGAGATCTGCCCTGTCCAGTTGGCTCGGGGGAGGGATTTACCAAGGTCACGGGGACCAGATCCCAGACCCCTTCTCCTTCTGGAGCAGCATTTTGCAAAGTGTGTGGGGGCTGTTGAATAATAATAATAACCACAACAACCTGCCGTTGAGGTGGCAAAGCATAGACTCTGGGTCTTGCGGCCCCAGAGGAACTTCAGCTCCGCAGTCACATGAGCTGCTTTTTATGAGGATTATGGAACAGTTATTGCCACAGAGGGCAATAACTGATAATGGGGGTAGAAAAACCATGATCCCCCCAAGCCAGGTCTCTGACATAGTACACTCCTCCCTCTGCTACCGTAACTGGCCAGCCAGGGGTGGTGCTGGGCCCCTAATAAGCTGGATGAACCCAGACATGAGACCCTGCAATTCTCCTCCACACCATTCACCCATCAGAAATGAAAACATTCATCCATAGGAGACTTGGGCGTGTATACTCTTACAGCATTATTCCTAACAGCCCCAAGCAGAATGAATAGACAAAATGTGCTCCATCCACACAGTGGAATATTAGTCAGCCTTGAAAATGAGTGGACCTCGGAGAGGTTCTCAAAAACATTGTAATGGGGGCCTCCCTGGTAGTGCAACGGGTTAAGTCACAGCACTATGAAGCTATCCAGAGCCACTGCAGCACAAGTTTGATCCCCGGCCAGGGAGCTTCCCCCATGGCACAGCAGACCTCTCCTGCCTCGCCCACTGCTTCCCTCCGCAGTGTATTTCAGTCAGTCTATCTGTCCACTCCACACTCTGTCTCTGGTGAATCCTCTCACCCCTCCCCCCAACACCTCTGGCCTACACCCCAGTTCTTGTAGGCATAAATTAAAAAATCTTTAAAAAACAACAACAACAAAATATTGTGCCAGGGGAAGAAGCCATGTGTTGCATGATTCCCTTCACACGGGGTGCCCAGGGTCAGCGCGTCCAGAAGACAGAAAGACTAGTTGTTAGCTGTTGCCAGCGATGTCGTGTGCAGGCTTGTATGTGGCTGCTAATGAGTAGGGAGTTGCCTTTGGTGGGAAATGATGAAAATTGCTAAATTTTGTGAACACAGGAAGAGCCATCAGCGATACACTTCAAATGTGTGAATTACATGGCACGTAAATGAGAGCTCGTGAAAGCAGTTACCAAAAAAATCAGAGCTCACTGGTGGGTAGACCTCTGACGCACGTGACTCACCCTGCACCTGTGCTGGGGGACCACCCCGCTGGGGTGCCCCTGGCCCTCGGGCTCCCCACCAAAGCTGGGAGAGACGCGTGGCCCAGCCTAGGAAGCCACTGCTGGGGGCCATTCTTGAACCCCATCTGCCACAACATCCAGACTCTATGCTGGAGCTGCTGGCTTCACAGGGAGCAAGAAACAGGATTTAGCCACAGAAAGAGACAGAACAGGTGGCACTGACAGCGCAGAGTAATTTTGCTACCATCGGGGCAATCATAGAGAGGGGGACCCCTCACCCAGCTCTGGTCCCGGATGATCCACAAGGACATGAGGCAGAGGCCAGAGGAGCTAAGGAGAAGAAATAAAGGAACCAGGAGCAGAGTGGTATTCCAGGCAGAGGAGAAGGCTTGGGCGCGGAGAGTGTGGGGAGTTCAGAGGAAGAGAGGAAGAAGAGAAGGGTTTGGGTGGACCCCTGGCGGTGGAGAGGGGGCTGGGAGGGCTTGAGATGGAGCAGCCCACCCCCCCCACCCCACACTCAGCATGCCCGTCCCTGAGCACCCCTTCCCAGGGCCAGAGCCAGGTCTGGGCCATCTCCCGCTCCGCTGGGCCCTTCCTGAGACCCCATGAGGGAGAGTATCTGGGCCTGCACAGTTAGGGACCCCTGACCTGCTCCCTTCTACATTCTGCTCCCAGCACCTCCCCCGTGATCCGGGAGCATTAATCGCAGAAGATGGAAAGGTGAGACTAAATTTTAATGAGACAACTCTGGGATGTTTTAAGCTGCATTTAAAAGCCCCTAAGCTTCCCGAGACAGGGGGACCCGAGCTAGACAGGGTAAATATTTACGGCTCCACCTGAAAAGCTGGGCCCATTTTTCATGCAGGATTTTAACAATATAGATCACGCCGGGAGTGAGACATAAATAGAGGGAAATGAAGCCGCGGGCGGCCTCAGCGCCAGCCCTGAATTATGGATATGAACCTGTCCCCAACTTCTTGTTTTTAATTAAAAAGCCCTTTTCAGTAATTCCATTAAGAGGCGACTGTGGTTCCAGAGGCTTTTGCTCATTCTCTTTAAATTATGAAATGTCCTGTCGCTCCTCCAGTTTCAGGGGGCTGTCGGGTCTGGGAGGCCCGGGTCTGGGCAGCAGGACTCTGGACCTTGAGCCCCCTCCCTGCCCTCTGCTTCTCCCCCACACCTCAGACTCCTGATGCATCCCCTGTGAGCTGGGAGCGCTGTCTCTTGATAACGCCGCTGTGAGGTTGGGCAGAGGGTGAACAGAGGGAAGGAAGTTGAGTCCCAGAGGGGAAGAGCCAGAGTCACACAGTGAGCACACAGCAGAGTAGGAACCTCCACCCGGGGCCACCTGGTTCCAAGCTACCTGTCTTCACTGCCCCACCAAGGACGGAGAAAGACTGGAGTCCTCATACCAACCCCCGGAAGGCTCTGTGAGGGATAAAACGTGCTGGGACCTGGCTGGGCACAGACCTGCGATCCAGGGGAAGGAGCCCTGCCCACATAGTCACTCAACAAAGGATCTCTGAGTGCCCGCTCTATGTGGGGACCCAGACCAGGAACTAGGGGTTCAGAGCTGAGAGATGCACATTGCTTGCCCTTCAAGAGCCCACAGGCTACTAAATCCTCACTTCATATTCATCTACCTACCTAGTCACCCTTCCACTCATCTATATCTCATCTATGCATCCATCCAACCTTCTGTCCATACATGCATCCATTCATCCATCTATCCATCTTTCCACTCGTTTGCTGTCCCATTGATCCATCCATCTACCCATCCCCCACCCATTCTCCCACCCTCTTATCCATCCTCTCGCTGAACTATCCCCTATACATCTATCCATCCATCCACCTATCCATCCAGCCATCATAAAACAACTAACATATTTCAAGTCATTGCTATGTGTCACTCAATGTGTCTTCCTCAGCAAATTCTCATAGCATCTCTGCCAAGTCAAGTCTATCATCTCCATTTTACAGATGGAGAAACTTAGTCTCTGAAATGTTTAAATTGCTTGTCCAAAGGCAAGGGAATGGAGAGCTAGTAATACACTGGAGATATGCTAAGAGGCTACTTACTGAGATGTTTGGGTCAAAAAAGAGGGACCTTCTAAATCCTGCCATGTGGGTGGGTGTCCCAGGACCCCTCTCCCACCAGCACCACGTGTGAGCTCCCCCAACTCATTGCCACTTGCTTCTGGGCTGGGCACTGGCTTCCAGGGCCATCTCTGTCCCTAGGGTGGTGCGGAGACAGGCAGGCCCAGACACAGGGTGCCTATTGTGCCCCTCCCAGGAGCACAGGCTTCCCATTGTCTGGAGGAAGTTGCAGGTGGGTTCCAAGTGGCCCTGAAGCCCAGTGTCATCTGGATTGGACTGTCACCATTGTGCAGTCACAACAGCCTTTTGTCTCAGGCGCTTCTCTTTGCCTGCCTACCCCTCCCCCTCCCCACCCATGGTGATTTGCACTCAGGGTAGTAGAAACATTAGGGAGGGGTGGGAGAGAGCACTGGTTTGGGAGTCCAGAGACCCAGAACATCACATCTCCCCTCTGAGCCTCAGTTTCCTCATCTGTAAAAGGATAGATAATTCTTGCCATGCCACATCCATATTGGAGAACACGGTCAGGGGTGCAGGAGTTATTCTGAGCACAATTTGATCTGAACTCTGTTAGTCTCCTTCTGGGCCACCTGGAGCAAGTCACTTGCCTTCTGTGAACATGATTTGCCCTCTTCCGAGGAAAATGCAATGGAACCAGGAGGGTGTCACCGGTAGACACAGCGCCCGTGGTATCTGCTGGCATGATTTGCTAGGCACAGTGTCACAGAGTCTGGGACATACCCCATCTGTCAGGCAGGAATACGGAAGGCCAACACACACACACACACACACACACACACACACACACACACACACACACCCTCACACCACTTGTCCAGAGCAGAGGCCAGGACACCCCACAGGAATGCAGACCTGGGTTTGAATCAGGCTCCATGCTCTGCACACCCCCTCCCGCTCAGATCTCAAACTCCTCCTCTAGACAGAGCGTGGGAATGGCCACCCCCGGTTCCCGTGATGCTTCAGTGAAATAAAGCAGGTGCGTGTCCACCTGTGCGAGTGCAGGCCCGTCTAGTCCTGGACACACCCCTGTGGGGAGAGCAGGCAGTGGAATGGTGCTGGGGCCTCCATTTGTACGGGATCCAGACCCTTGAGAGTGCCATGGACCGGCTGGTGGGGCCTGAGCCCAAGACTGGACATGGTGACCTCCAGCCACCCTGCCTTCCAAGACAGCAAAAAGCCTATTAGTCAGGGGTGACTTTTCCCACTCGACCAGTGAAATTCTGGAGCTGGGACTCTGCCCAGCTTCATACCCCACAGTCTTATGGTATCCCAGCCCTGCCATGGAACCCCCTCACCCCCCAACTTGACCCAGGGCATTCAAGCCCAACCTTCGAGACTGCTGGTTGACCCAAACATGGGTACACAGAGGATGTGAGTCTAAAATCCATCCAGGAGCTGTGGGCAGATCATCCTGCCCCAACCAGGGCTCCAGCTCATACAATCAGGGTTACCAGGAAGAATTCGACAGTCAGAGTTTGCATCATATCTGGGTTCAATCCTACAAAGGCTGTGTGTCATTAGGAAAGCTACTCAGCCTCTCTGAGGCTGGGTTTCCGTTCTTTTAGAAACAGGAGATAAAACCTGCCTCCCAGGGAAATTGCTGGCATCAAATGTAATCACTGCTTTGAATTCTCCCAGTAACCAACTGCTGGTGTCCTTGGCCAGTCCCGGAAAGCATTTGTTGAATGAATGATTTTAAAAGACAATCTGAAAAGTGGGATGGAAGGCATTCATCTCCACCCAGCCCCCAGTCTCAGAATTCCTCCCTCCACACAGCTGCAATCCCTTCTGGGGCGGGGACCCCCTGCCCCCCTCCAAGGCCCTCCCCAAGCCGCAGGAGGCCCAGACACATGTTTGGAGGGGGCATTATCTGTGCTCAGTTGACTGTAAACGTTTAAGCGGAATTGACTGTGTACTCAGCCACTTTCAAACACAACTAATCTTCATCGGGGCGACGGGAAGTGAAATATGTTATTGTCGGCGGCAGTAAATTACCCGTGCCAGAGCTGGCTCGTGAGGCATTGCGGGCCGTGGCCAGCGCACTCCTTCACACGGCCGCCACCCGCCCGCCATCTATTACCACCAAGGGCCCTGCTCGCCTCCTCCTCGGCCCAGGGGTGTGGGGCCAGTTGCATGCTGCCCTGGCCTGGCCCTGCCTACCCAGGGCAGCAGAATGACAAGAAGAGGGCAGGGCCAGGTTCGCAGCACTGGCCCCTCCCGCCAGGTTCCTGATGCTTTGGCAGGAGTCACTAGCAGACCCTTGCCCAAGGGTTTCTTGAAGGTCCGTGACCAGATGGGGAGGAGGCCCAGACAGGGACAGGGGTCTGGATTTAAGGCCTGGCTCTGATGCCTTCTGAGCTTCAGTCTCTGTGTCTGTAAAATGGGGATTCGGTCATTGTTGAACATTTTTGCAAATCTCTGACATCTGGCTGAACAGAAGACAGTTAGGTACTCACATCTGCTTCTGCAGTGAATCTTTAGGGATGTGTTGTTTAGGTTGAAGTAGATGGAGACTATCCGGCCCCATATCAGACATAGCAAGAAAAGGGAGGTGTGTTTTACCAGCCTCTCAGATAACTGCGGACATTCTTCCTGGGTGCTAAACTGGTCATCGGGAAAATATTGGCGTACAGAGTCATGCAGCTCTTGCAAATGTTGACATATTTCATTATACAGTATCAAAAAAAAAGTCACATTCGATAATATTACCACCAATCTCTGCGGGAAAAGAGTAGGAAGCTGTCAAACTCACAGTGGCAGATACAAGTTCTCCAAAGTTCTAATTTTTGCTTGAAAGTCAAATTTTATCACTGGCAACAAATACTGTCAGTGAATAGGCAACTTTGTTCACGTTTGGGAAATAATAAACCACCAAGTCTGAAAGGCTATCTTTTGTCAGTCATTATTTCAGGTAAAAGGGGGATTCCGTGAAAAAAGCGGCTAGTATAGCTCGCAACTCAAATGTTCACGTGGAGGTTTTCTGGAGCAACTGATGGTGCAGGGGAATTTTATGTCAAACTTGCTATTTGCTTGCGTAGGATATTGAAGAGATGTGTACTCAACAGTGGGGATTTTTTTTTAATGAATAATTTTTACTTTTCCTCAAGAACATTCTTAAGTGAAACTGATGTTTGAATTTTTTAACTGAGAGCATGTTTGGGGTAAAGAATGCACTGACCTCTGGTACAGCATGCTGTCCCTTGCCGGGTCCATCTTACAGGCCAGCAGTTTCGTCCACTCGTTACTTTTACACCCTCAGTGCAAATACCAACTCGGCGAAAAAGGCAAATCATGTCTTATGAGGAAAGTGATTTTGATCGCACTGGCACCCTGAGAGGGTCTTAGGGATGCCCAGAGATCTGTGGGGTATACTCTGAGTCTCTGCTTCAGGAGATGGCCCCAGGAAGCTGTGGTCCAGAGAGGGACCCAGGGTTATAGGCAGAAGCGGATGAAAACTGATGCAGGGAAGGACCTCAAGGAACTGCTCTGTCACTGGGCACCCCACCCCTAGCCCATCACCTGCTCCCCATTCAGGGGTGAATGTCCTTCCTCCCCCTACCCAGTCTCTCCCTCAATCTCAAATCTAACTGAGGCTGCTAATGAGAACTTTTAGGCTCTTTCAAAATCCTGCTCAAAGTCAAGTCCTTCCTGAAGCCTTCTTAAACATCAGCTCTCCCCTGGGGCGCTGACTGGGACGTAATAAGCCCCCAGCAGACCTCAGGTCGATCCAAAGGAATGAGGAGATGGGAAGCATGACTAGGCCAATGACTGGGACAGATCAGCAACACGTGGCTAACAATGGTTAGCGGACCAGAGGATTCTGGGAGATCCTGCTATGAATCCCAGAACGTTCTGTATCACCCAGAGCTGAGCTTGGGGACCAGCACTCTGGGGGACTGAACGGGTGGGGCCTGGAGGAGAAAAGGGGTTATAAATTCTCTGAGGGCTGACCTAGGCAAGACTGACATTGGTGAAATTTACATTTACTTCTTGCTGTGTGACCCTTGGCAAATCACTTACCCTCTCTGGACTTCAATTCCCTCATCTGTCAGATGAAGTGTTTGGACCAGCCCCTAAGATTCCTCACCCCTCCCAAATTCTATGAGTCAGTGATATTTTCCAGCTAACAGTCCATGATGTTAACACTCCACCTTCTTGTGAGGCAAACATTCACGCTTTCCAGGCCACTGACATTGGAACATAGCAGAAAGTTGACATTCAAATGTTCTGTGACATCATCCAGTGATATTGATATCAAACAGTCTACAATGCTAACACGTGAAAAGGCCATTATGCTGACATATTCAAATGCGCTACTGCTGACATTGCACGCTGGATGACATCAGTGCTAATCGAGGGCCAGCTCTGTCCAGGTCACGCCAACAGCCTCGGAAAACCACAAGTCCATAAATTGCCCCTTCTGAAAACTTTTCCCTCCAGCAATCTAGACCCCCATCTAGCACCAGAGAGTGACTTAGGGAGACTCTACCATTCCCTGCCCCCACCCCGGTTCATCCTCTAAGATGAAGAGTCGGTGCAGCCTCTGTCTGGGCACAGTGGGAAAGGAACTTTAACACAAGCCCTTGACCTATCTTCAACCAGATCTGAAGGCATCATTGCTGTCATTCCAGTTCCCCAAGATTTCTCTGCATCCCATTTCCCACCCAGGGCCTTGCCAGCTGGAACTTGTTGGTGGGAGGCAAGGAGGAGATATCAAGTCTGCCTCAGGTATGGGACCCACAAAGGGCTATGGGTATGTGGCTCAGTCCCTCCTGCCCTCACCCATATGTCTGGGTCTCCTGGGGGCAGGGAAGGCCATCACCATGGCAATACCCACTCTCCCCTCTTCCTGCCCCCCACCCTGGGACAAATCACTGCCCAGGCAAAGGTTCCAAACCCTGGATTGGCTTTGCTGCTTGCTATTCAAAAAAAAAAAAAAAAAAAAAAGAGAAAAGAAAAGAAATTCCTGCAAGTTGAACAATCCTTGTGTTGGATTTGGGAGATGTTATTCCTAGTGACAGACAAGGGCAATTATCTGCAATCCGCCAGCAGTTTTAGCCTAATTTCATTACTGCTGTGCAATTCTCCCTGAGCTGCTAGTCTATCAATGTCTTGCAGAACGGATTAGCGGGCACTTTCTTCATCTTCAAATGAATTTTAGCTGTCATGCCCTTGATGAATAGAGCAGGGACAGGAGGCTGACCTGGGCCGAGGAGTGGCCAGGGGCGGCAGGCAGGTGGCCACGGGGTCTGGCAGGGGGCGAGACAGTGGTGGGCAGACCCATGAGGTGCGTGGAGGGGGCAGGGAGGGCACCTGAGTGAGCCAGCCTTGCCTTGTCCGGGGACTTGGGGATGCTCGAATCCACCTACTGGGCTTGTACACTGAGCCCTCTGCCGCCATCTGGGCGACAGCTTGCCTCGTTCCTGGCTGAGAATCCGGGAAGGGGTCTCTTTCCTGGACAGGGGCTACTGACTGACTTCAGGGCTCCCCCGCACCGAAGCAGCTTGAAGCCTGCCTCCCTGGGACATTGGGGTCCCTCAAGAGCAAGCCCTGTACTGCTTTGTCCCTGCATGTCCCCAGAGCTTGGCTTTTAGTTCCTGGATCATTTTTTGTTGCAGGACAAGTGATTCACTGCAGCTTGGATCAGGACCTGGCTGGGCACATGGCAGGAACCCCGTTGCTGTCAGACTCCTGGGTGAAGCCAGGGTGGCTTATAAGAGAGCAGGGCGGTGTATGTGTATTGGGGAGGGGGCGGTGTTTGCAGCTAATGAGGACAGAGCAGCCACATAAGTCATGCACTGTGTTGGGGCTTTGCTGAGGTGACCTCTTTAATCTCAGTGAGGTGAAGCCACTAAACCCAAGCCACAAGTGAGTTGGGAACCAGGTCTGTCTGCGTTTCCTCTGCAACCCCCATGGAGCACTGTTTCAGGAGCAGTGCATGCAAAGTACACCTTAGGGGCAGGGTGCATCCATGGAGAGCAGGGAGAACCCCAAAGGTTTGGGGAGGTCTTGCCTCCTGCTGAGGACCCCTTCAACCTCACTCTGATCCAGAAGTCTCCCCCTGTGCCAATCTGGAATACTTTTCCAGATTCCTAGAAGGGGGGGACGGAGGTGGATTTTTTTCCTTTCCCTTTCCCCACCCGCCTATTCCCCACTCTCCCAGCCTGCCCTTCCCGCCCCGGTGAGCTGAGACACTCATCTCTCTCCGCAGGCTTCCCCACCCTGACTTCAAGGAGGGGCCATCCATTCCAGAGGGGGGTGGGAGAAGGAAGAGCAAGTGGTACCCCCCAACCCGTCCGCTCTGCTTTCTCAGGGCAGCATTGCTGGCTGTGTCCCTCTGAGTCCACAGCTCCCTCTTAATGATGCTCTGCCCAGGGATCCCCCAAATACTGGGCTCTGTTCACTCCATTTCTGCCCTTTCAGGTCTAGGGCCTGCTGTTTCCAGGCCTGAGGGTCCCTGGCTGGCTTGTGCCCCTTGACACAGAGCTCCCGTAACTCAACTCTTTGGCTGTACCACATGAGCGGACACTGCTGTGTGCTGCTGGGGTGTGAAGGGTGTGGGTGGGGTGGGGTTGGGAGCTGGTTATGACAATGGCTTCTATTTACCCCCCATGGCCCAGGCCAGGCATTGAGCCAGGCCAAGGGCATCACTGGCACACTGGAAACTACAGATCGCTCTATGGGGTGTGCCATTCCCAGAGGACAGCACCCAGGCCCAGAGAGGCTCCGAGACTGGCCACGGCGCCAGCCGGGGGATGGGGGAGAATGGACCCCAGTGTCGTGCCTGCTCAGCTCTTTGCCCCAACTAGAAGCCAGAGCCAGGCAAGAGCTCTCTGGGGATGTACATGGATGATGCATCGGCCATGGAATGACCAGACGTTCTCTTCCGCCCGTGAGTGGAAGCCACGGTGACTCCTTCCAGCGAAGCGGAGTCAGCGAAGGGGAGTCCCAGGGAGGGAAGGGCCCCGCTGGCCCCCACACCCAGGGAGCCTGCTCTCCTCCCGAACCCACAGGAGCAGAAGAAAAATCCCAGGCCCAGGGCAATAATACCAGCTCAGACAGCAACAGCCAGCACAGTGGGGAAACTGAGGCTCAGAGGGGCAAAGGGACAGGCTTAAAGGCAACAGGAGGTCAGGCAGAGCTGGATCTCAACCCAGGAAGCCAGCCAGCCATCCCCAGCACTGGAAAATGAGGCTCAGACCTGCCAAGACTGAGCTTCCTCCCCCACTTTCAAGTTCTAGTCCTTTCTCTAAGCACCCAGGAGACTCCCAAGTTTATCGATCATGAGGGCGGCCTTGAGTCAATATGGTGCACTTTGCTAATTAATCTTTTCCAGATAATTGCAGGAAATGATTGGTTGGTGTGAAGGGGGGGTGGCGAGTCAGCCTCTGGCCCCTGACCTGTCCAGGATGCTGACCCCGACTCACCTCTCTGCCTCCCACCTGGGGCAGATAACCCTGCTGCCTCCTGCTCTCTGCCCAGGCCACCTTCCAGAATCCTCAGCCTAGAACTCCCCCCAGGCCAGCTCTCCCAGGACTGCGCTGGGATGCGGTGGGAAGCACTAGAACAAGCATGGTCCCAGGTTCGAATCCTGACTCCAGCCACCACCAGTTCTGCAACCGTGGACAAGTTGTTTTAAAATAGAGCTCGTAACCTCTGCTTCTAGAGATGAAACAAACAAGGCACTTTAATACGGATTTACTCTGACCCCCTATGACTAGTAACGCCTGCTCGGACAGCAACGGCCAGCACAAAAGCCAGGCTCCGCCACATGGTACCGTCGGAGAGGCGGTCATAGTACCCCCACTTCATAGAAAGGGAAACTGAGGCCCTGACCTGCGCTTGCACAGACATTAGAGGCAGGGCCTGTGTCCCTGCTTAGGGCGGGGATGTGCGTCACTGAGCCGAGCGTGGGGCCGGCATAGAGGAGCACCCGGGAGCAAGGCTGCATGGTCATCACCGAAACTAGGGGAGACACGGAGCTGGGGTGGGATGTCAGGCGTGGCACCCATGGCTTCTTACCCCCAAATCCTGGACTTGCCCACCTCAAAGGGCCAGAGGGAGTCATTGGGGTCCCAAGCGCCTCCCGCAGGCCCCATAGTGATTAATCATAACTGGACCCTCCTGGATAAAGTTTCCCACCCCTTTGGGGTTTCTCTCTTCTTCCCAGATATCATTTAATATATCACCTCGCTGGGCTGTATCTACCTGCTCCTAATAAACCTCTAAGACTTTAATGAACTAAATAGCAAATTACTTTTTTATTCAAGAATGAAATTTCATCATATTCATAATTCATATTTTATTTCAGACATCTGCTGCTGATTACATTACATTTAACTAAAATTAGATGATGCTCAGAATGCAATTAAGGCTCTGCCGAATTCTTCGGCCCACCAATGCCGGCGGAGCGCAGCGGGGGCCGCTAGGAGCCTAATATGTAATTAGGAGCTATTTTCTAGCTGTTTTTAAAGTCTGAAAATTAGCTGCCTTTATTAATCACACAGACAAATATAAAGTGGAACCAACGCTTGCTGAAATTTCTAAAAGGGATTTTTTGTTTAATTATACACCACCGAGCGCTGCGACTTGCTCTGCATGTTGATTTGTTGTGCACTGACGTTTTGACAACTGGTTCTCAATTTGTCTGTCGTAGTTAGGCAACAACAAAGCCGACGGTAATACTTTAACTTTCAAAACCTTCAGTGTGCCGGGGAGAGGGAGAATGGCATTCCTCGCTGTGGCCGTGGTGCGGTAAAACCCCAGGGCCCAGAGACGCTGCGAGGGGCGGGCGAGGGCGGCAGGGGGCACGTGGGCCAGCGGCCAGGGCTCAGGCCCCCAGTCTGGAGGCTGAGGCTGGAGTCCCACCTCTGCAGGATGCAGCTAAGAGGAAGTCCTTGCCCTCTCCTGGCCTCAGTTTCCTCCTGTGCACCCGGAGGGAGTTGCGGCCTGAGACCCTTAAGGAGATTTTAGAGGTGAAAATTCCGTCTTTTCTCTGTGCCCGACCATTCTAAATGCTGTCAGGCAGCATCCGTTAGCCCCTCCATCCTGTGAGGGCCCCTCTTGGTGTCCGCTTGCACAGGGGTGCAACTGCGGCCCGGTGGGTCTCCACACTGCTCCACAGCCAGCGGGGGCCGCACAGGACTCCAGCTCCCGTCTCGCTGACTCCGTCTCACTGAATCGTGGCCTTAGTGATGGATCCACCTGCCCGGCTCGGCTGCCCCGAGCGGACTCCCTGCGCCCGGGTTCCCACCTGTGCAGCTTAGTCACGGGGACGCAGCCAGGCGAGGCCTCAGTTGGACTCTACAGTCAACTCTGACCTTAGCCTTGCCCACTTGGCAAATGACCGGCCACTGCAGGGGGCCATGACAAGGAGCCAGAGAGGACCCAAGAGTGGGTCCCCAGCCCCTGTGCAACCCCGGAGCTGGCGCTATGTCCTCAGAGGTCCCTGGCCGCCCTGGGGCCAACGTCACCCAGTGATGTCCAGAGCATCCTGGGACACTGGCTGCCGGGGACCAGCCGCACCCCAGGCTAAAGTCAGCAGCAGTAGCAGACGGCTTTTCCCTCTGTGCTGGTGCGGGGTGACACCTGATTGCCTGTACTGTCCCACAGGTTCTCCAAGGTGGGTTCACAACGAAGCTTGGATTCTTCCACCCTGGGTTCAAATCGAGCTTCGCCCACTTCCCGCAGCGGCGCCTTGGCCAGGCCAGCTCGCCTCTCTGAACTCCTTTTCCATTTCATTAAGGCGAGTATCCTGGGGCACCCAGATCTCTGGGTTCTGCTGAGGACTGAACCAGATCACAGGTGCTGGGTCCAGATAAAGCTCCAGCCAATGGAAGCTGCTTGTTACCAGCCCATTTGACAGATGGGGCCGATGAGGCGCTGCAGGGAGAAGTACTAGCCCTAAGCTGCACATCCCGAGCTGAGAACTGGGGTCCACCGCCCTTGCTCTCAGCCCAGCGCCCTGATGCCCACAGGATGAGCTGGAGAAGGGCCTCAGATCCACTGTGGTGTCTGGGCTGCCCCCATTTGACCACCGGGGCAATTTCCAGGCACCTGCAGGCCCCCACCTCCCCCATCTCATTTCTCTTCTCCCTGAAAGCTCCCAGTGTCCCCGAGCTAGGATGTGGCAGAGCCCACCACAGGGGTCTTCTGCCTCTGCTGCCCTCAAGACTCGGGCAGTAGTGCGGTGCTCACTGCCTGCCAAACTGTTTCCAGGAACCAGTCTTGCATCTTCCTCCTGCCCCCGGACTTGCCTGATGAAAATACCAAGGAAGAAAAGGAGGTTTTTTTGGGTGACATTGAAACTGTCAATACAATCTCAAACGCAGGGATAGGCAATGACTATTTCACTTACTCTGACAGTTGAGATTTTGCTGGGGAAGGAAAGTGACAGGCATCTGCTGACATCAACACCACTTTTCGCAGAACAACCTGCAGGAGAAGCAGCCGCTGGGGACCTGCCTGGCCCGGTGCCACGTGGCTGTGGCCACTGCGGCTGTCAGAGGGCTGGGGCTGCCACGGGGAGAGGCTGGCACCCTCAGCACCTTGAATCCACCAGACTGTGCTGGGGACGGGAGATGCAGAAAGGACCTGTCCTGAGAGTCTTATAAGTTCAGTTGCTTCCCTCAGAGAGAAACTGAAGTCCTAACCCCTGATACCTATGACCATAACCTTGGAAATGGAGCCTTTGCAAAGGTCTTTGGGTTCAGAGGAGGTCACGAGGGTGATTCTTCATCCAATAGGACTGGTCTCCTGGAGAAGGAATGGAAATGTCAGGTGAGGGGTCTCCCTGGTGGCACAAGGGGTTACGTCTCAGCACTATGAAGCTATCGGCAGCCACTGCAGCACGAGTTCGATCCCCAGCCAGGGAGCTTCCCACATGGCGCAGCAGACCTCTCCTGTCTCGCCCACTGCTCCCCTCAGCAGTGTACTTCGGTCTGCCTGTGCTGCTCCCCACTGTCTCTGGTGAATCCTCTACCCCCCACACCTCTGGCCTACACCCCACTTTGCATGCATAAATAAATAAATCTTTAAAAAAAAAAAAGAAATGTCAGGTGAGACAGAGAGACACACAGTGAAGACAGGCATGCGAGAGAGACAGGGCAGATTGGGGGGATGCAGCTGTGAGCCAAGGAGTGCCAGGGCTGGCAGCCTCCAGCCAGGAGCTAGAAGAGGCAAGGGAGGAATCCACCCAGAGCCTCAGAGGGAGCCCGGCCCCGCTGACATCTTGGTTTCAGACCTCCGACTTCTGGCCTCCAGAATTATGAGAGGATATTTCTTCCACCCTTGGCAGGAGACTAGCAAAGCAGGTACACCTGCTGGCTGCACAGGGGAGATAAGTTGGACCCCCAAACTGAAAGACCTCTCCAGGCCCTATATCATCTTCCAGCGTGCTGTTTGGAAGTGCCTGGGGTGGCTTGTTTCCATTGTCCCTAATACCACTGCCCCCTTCTAGCCATTGCCACCTCTTACCTCCTACTCCCTGCTTCCATCCAGCAGGCCACAGCTGGCGGATTTTCTAAGACACAATTGTGACCCACCTACCCATACCTAGTACCCACCTTGGCTCCCTAGGGCCCTCAGGCTTCATTTCATCCCAGGGCCTACTGGAGACTCTGTCAGAAGCATCGATGGCTTCTCTGCACATGGTCACCTCACTGTCTTTGCTGCTGCTCCTTCACCTCCTGGCTCAGTCAAAATTCTACCCAGGCACCACCTCCTCTAAGAAGTCCTCCCTGATTCCCGTTCCACATTCTAGATTGAGATATGCACCACCCTTCCCTGAGCTCCCACGGTAACTTGGAACATGCTGTTCTTTATTCTCATTGCAACTTTACTTAGCTGGTTCTGCCCTGTGAGCCCTGGAGGACAGGGATGGGTTTTATTCGCCCTGAGACCCCAGTGCCCAGCAGACCTCTCCTGTCATAGTTCAAGCAGCATATCCTCTTGCTGTCTCAGCCCCAACCAAACCCAGGACTTGGCTAAGAAAATGGCTCTGGAACAAGTCCGGGTGCAGCTCTCAGGCTGTGCCAGCCAGGCTCCTGCTGTCACACTGTGAGATGGCCCAGGCCCAGAGGAGAGAAACTGGCTTCGGGACCTGGGCTTGAGTCCTACTTGCTGGCAGACTGGTCTTCGCCATATTACTTAATCTCTCGGAGCTCCACCATCCTTATTTGTGAAATGGGAGCAGTAAAACCTACAACATAGGGCCGAATAATAGTGATTATTAATGGTAGTGTCCTGTAATGCTATCACTTCATTGTAATTATGAAATTATATGTGAACTTCTGTTTCCAAAATCCACGTGTCCTTCAGGGTCAGCTTCCCTGATCAACTGCTCAGAATTGTGAATCACACATGCACCTTTATGAGTGTCTAAAGTTTTTATTTGTCATTTAGTCTGGCAACTCTTTACATATGAATATGTCACCAGCCAACTAGATAACATCTCCCTTATCAGTAGAGACTGTATCATACTTCAGGGGTTTTGGAGGGACTCGACAACTACTGGTTGATTGATTTGAAGTCCTCACGGCCCACCCAGCATCTAATAAAATCTGAAGCAATCTAAGAATCTGTGCTGAGGAGGAAATTGCAGGGCAGAGAGGATTTGGAGTTAGGTACCCTTGTGTTTCCACCTGATTCTTCCTCTAGCAGGCTGTGAGATTGAGGGCCCATCATTTCACGTTTCTGAGGCTCAATTTGTCCTTCTGCAAAATGGGAAGTGATGCCCATGTCCCAGGATGTCAGGAGACAAGGCCCCTGAGGGTGCCTGCCACACAGGAGGTGGTAGGTGAATGAGCAGGTATTGAGCTCAGAGTCCTGGACTCCATCACAGCTTCATTCCTTCTTGGCTAGGGGATGTTGGGCCTCCCTCACCACCACTTTGAACCTCAGTTTTCTCTTCTGGAGAACAGAGATAACACCACCATTGAGAGCTCTCCGTGTGGAGCCGGCCACAAAGTGCGGTGAGTGGCTATTTTATTGCACTGAATTTTATATGTCCACACCTGTACTCCACCAGGGCCGGGGTCCCTGAAGTTTTGGTAAATGGAGTCAGAAAGGGGATACAGATGGGTGCTGGTAGCATCACCCCCTTCTCCCACTTCTCCAACAATAAGGTATTCTCCACCTGGGGCCTCTAGACCAGTACTTCAAAGGGTTTTCTGTCTCACCAGCTCCCTGCCTAGCTGAGGGAGGGTCTGTGGAGGCCTTCTTTCCCCATGAGTACCTTTTCCCCCAACATCCCCTCCCCCATCTAACCAAGAACCTGGCCCTCATCCATTCTAATTCCTGCAACCCCATTCAGAGGGCTGTGGAGGTGGGCTAGGAGTAGCCACATTCCGAGAACCAAGCAGAATAGCCATGGTGCACTCAAGAGATGTCACTTGTCTCCTTTCCTTCCCGTTTGTTCATTCATTCATTCATTCATTCATTCATCTACCACTCATAAAACCTCAAGCTCTTATCACAGGCAAGGCTCCATGCTGGCCTTGGGGACAGTGCAGTAACACAACTAACACCCTGCCCTGGGGGAGTTGCCGTTGACTAGGGAATGGGCAATTTGACAACAGATGATAGCACAGTTTAGAAATAAAACAAAGAGAAGGATGGGGGTGGGGTTTCCAGGCAGAGGGAACAGCAGAGGCCCTGGGGTGAGACTTGTTTCCATTGTCATCCTTGGTCTTAGTTCCTAAGTGCCATAGTGCTCATGGAGCACCGGGCAAGCCATGCCTTTTCACCCTCTGCACTGGAAGGTAAGCTTCCTGAAGGCAGGCATGTGTCAGTTTGACCCCAGGACTTCCTCCATGACTTGGCCTGTGCCTGGCAGAGTTGTGAATCATGCTTGTTGAGTGAATACGCAGGCACTGTGTCAAACGCCCTAATCTGTCACCTCACTCAACCCCCGCAACCACCTTCCCAGTTACTGTTTCCATTTTCCAGGTGAACAAACAGAGACTCCTCGAGGTGAACATTTGTCTGAGACCACACAGCCCGCAAGCGGTAGAGCTGGGATTTGAACCCGGCTCTCTCTGGGCTCTTACTTGCCACTGCCCAGGACCAGAGTGGGGTGAGGGCAGGGTTAGGAGAATGTGGGGGTGCACCCGCCAGCCGAGCACCAGGCCCCAACCAAAGGAAGCAGGTTGGAGCAGGGCTGTACTGTAGGCACCATAAATAAGCCTGGTCCTGGGCCCCGTGGAGGAGCAGAGCCAGAGAGTGTGTGTGTAATACAAACAGCTCTAATCCCCTGTCAGTTAAACTGGATATCAGAGGAGACAAGCTTCCGAGCGGGGAGGCCTAATTGAATCGAATTGAAAAGGCGGAATGGGCGGCCGGGCCGCGGAGGCGGTGCCGCGAGTGGGCAGGCGCGCTGCAGCTCTCTGGGGCTCCCCTGGCCTGTTCAGGGCGGTGCAGCAGCCCCCCACTGCAGGGAGCTGCCTGGAGGGGCAGCCAAGAACAGAGGTGGGGGGCACCCCAACCAGCCAGGGCACTCTGCCCCCTCGGCCACCCCTTTATCTACTGGCTCTACCATTTTCTCTCCACCGCTGACCCTTTTTCTGTTCTCTCTGTTATCTCGAATAATGTCACTGCCTCTTTAGAATCTATTCATCAGAGCAGAAAGAAGCCAGTGCTGACACTGATAAAAAAAAAATACCATCTGTGCCTCACAGGGAAGAGCTCCCAACCCCACCTCTGGCGCCCCCGCCCGCCCCTGCCACCCGCCTGCCTGCCATTTCCCGGGGTGCCAAGGGGTAATCAGATTCGGTGGGGGCGGCAGGCCCCCCCACAGGTGGTGCCCCCACTCCTGAACTCATTCCACAGAGGCAGGGGTGACCGGCGCTGAAAGAGGTCTCAACCCCTGGCTGCTTTTTCTGCTGAAAAGCACTTGATTTGGCCATTGGTGGTGGTGGTTATTTTTTTTAATTGGCTTTTCTTTCTTGGTTGATGGCATTTAAAAACCAGGGTGTTTTACCCAAAAATGCAGATTTCTGAATTCTCTTTAAAAACTGGGTTGAAAGGTTTGGCGACAATGGACCCACCAGTCCAAAGGTACATGCCCCCACCCCCACCCCCACCCCTGAACTTGACTTCTCTGTCGCCGGTCTGGCTCCTGGAGGTGGGTGAGGTTGAGACCCTTCCTCAGAGAGGTCCTGGGGAGCGAGTGGGAAGCCCCTGGGCACTTCTCATGGGGCTGGAAATAATATCTTTAGACGCCATAGGTGGCCGAGGCCCAGAGAGGGGAAGCCACTCACCTCAGCCACACAGCATTTCAGAAATTTCCTGACTCCTGACAGTGTGCTCACCTCAACTACATGAAGCAGGTGTGAAGATGGGGGTCTTGATTCTCCCCTCCTGGCTCCCCACAAAGCCATGAAGGTCTCTGCACGCTGCCTGCACTGGCAGCTCTTCTGAGAGTAGGCTCCAGGGGGGCTCTCTGAGGACGCAGAGGAGTCACCAGCATCTTCCAGGGCAAAGAAGGTCGTGTCTTCTGTCCTCGGCCTCCTTTCCTGCCCCTGCAATGTCTCCTGTGGACTCAGCCCCCTCGTCGGTCACAAGGCCTGCGTTGGAGGCCCAGCTCTGCCACACTCGCTGTGTAACCTTCTCTCGGCCTCAGTTTCCCCTTTGACAGCAGTAGGTCCTTGTGACTCCCAGGAAATGCTTTCAAACGGCGGACTTGCCTCTCTGAGGCAGATAAATGGCAGACGATGAACACCCGGGGTCAGCGAGAGCCCTTCTGATGTCTGCCAAGGACAAGTTCAGCAGCATGCACCAGGGGTGCCAATATGGGTTGACAAGAGGGCTGTTATATATGGGTTTCCCACCCTGCCCTGCGTGGCACAGAACCCCCTACCTCGTGAAAGGCAAAGGGGGAGCACAACTATGGCCACGTCTTGGCAACATAAGGCAGATGCTCAGCTCCGGGGGACCCCCAAGGTCACATCCCCCAACCCCAAACCGGTGATAATCACTGGCCGGTACTACAGTCTTGGGGCCCAGTGTCCAAGGCAGCTCGGCCAAATCCTTCTGATCCAAACTCCGCCATTCTCCTCCTTCACAGCCTCTCCAGGTACGGAAAGTGTGGGTCAGACACTGGGCCAATTCCAGCTCGGCCTCCTCCAAGCCATCAAGGCACCCCTGTGGACCTCAGTTCCCCTATTTGATAACAGCAATAGCTCTCATCTACTGGCTGCTCACCCCAGACCCCAGACTCAGTGTTTGATGTGCATTGTTACCTCGATTTCCACTTTATGGATGAGAGACCTGAGACACAGAGAGGGCAAGAGACCTGCCTAAGGCCACACAGCGAACCACCTTTTGGTTTCTCCTCATAGCCAGGCATCCAGGAAGGGCACTGTATCTGGAGTCTAGAGATTCATCTCAGGGCCTGGCTTCTGCACCTGTTGGCCTAGAACAGGGACTCCCCTCAGGGCCTCAGTTTCCTTGTCTGTAAAATGGGGCTCATCACACTTTTCTAAAGGCTCCGTGAGGGTGGAGATGGAGAGAACAGATGTGGGAGCACTCAGAGCCATGGGTTGCTGTGCCTGCGGGGGCAGGAGATGTCACAGGTCACCTGGCTTCCCAGCCCAGGTCCCCGTCTGTGTGGCAGATGCGTGTTAGTGCTTGCCAAGTGAAACGCGCAAGCCGTGAGTCGTCGGCAGCCATGGGGAGAGGGCAGTGCCTTCCTCTGGGGCAGGGAGGCTGCCCAGGGCCATCCCAGAAAAGCTTCAGCATTGGGAGCACCCCTCAACCTCAGTCAATACATTATACAAATGCCTCGAATTGGATGTTTCCCTTATCAGGTTTAAATACCACAGGAGACAGACCCAGTTAATCTCTGAGATAGGGGAACCTATGCGAGAGCTTGTGGGAGAGACCATCTTCCCCCTGCTGTGTCATCAGAAGGCTCGCCCCGTTAGCCCATGAGTGGGGTAACGATGGCTGTATTAGTCTTCCCACCCCTCCCTGCTGCTGGGAGGGAGGAGGTAGCTCAGGAGGAGAGGGGGATCCCCTTTCTCTCCTTCAGGCTTTGGCCCCCCAATCCTGCCCCCTTCTGTTTTGCAGTAAGAAGTGGACCCCTGAGAAGGTCCAGCAGCTGTAGGTGGGGGCCCATCAGCTTGGCCTTCTCTGTGCCTCAGTTTCCCCTTCTATAGAAATAGATCCTTTTGACTCTCAGGGAAATTTTCCTGCAGCCTTGTTGGCCACATGACAAGCTTCATGGTGGGGAGAAAATAAATCAGATGGTTTGATGTATTAACTTGAGCTATCGCAGTGGCGCCCAGCTCCTCTCGCCCAAGCATGCACCCTGCAGGCTGGTCCCCCAGCTCCCCCGGCCGTGCTGAGCCCTGCCACCCCCATGGACAGAGACCTCAGTTGTCGTCAGACCCTGGGGGAGGAGGCCATGTCCAGCCAGACCGAGGAGATTCAAATCGGGACTGCAACTCCTCTTGTCCCTGTGGCCTCCTTGAGGGACCATCTCTCTCCTCCGCGAAATGGGAGAATCATCCAGGCCACATCCGAGAAGTTTGGAGCTTGGCCACAGCGCTTACCTGGCAGCAACACGCCTGGGCAGACACACTCTGTGTGATCGTGGCTCTCCCGACCTTGCACTGCAGAATCTGGGAGGTGCTCCCACAGGTGCAGGAGGGAAGGCGCACAGGCCGCCTGGCTGTGACCGGCAGGATTCTGAATTTCAAGTCCCATCTGGGCCCCTGGGGGCAGACCGGGGCTGCAGACCAGGGCCTGTCCTGCCTGGCCCACTGTGCTGTTGTGGGGATGCGGTGTGACAGCGCCTGAGGGGTCTAGCTCTCTGCCTGACATTTTGCACTGGAGGAATCGGCCCAGAGGGGCATCCCCGGCCCAGGCCAGGCGTCAGCAGGTCCAGAAGCCTGAGACAGGTATCTGGACTCCGAGCACAGTGCCCTTCCTGGGACGCCCTGGCTGTGAGGAGAAACCAAAAGGTGGCTAGCTGTGTGACCCTAGGCAGGTCTCTTGCCTTCTCTGGGCCTTGGTTTACCCATCAAGAGCAAACGAGATGTTGGACTGTGTGATCTCTGAGGGCCCTCTTGAGCCTGGCACTTTTCAATTCTAGTTACAAGCTATTGAAACAGGCATCTGGTTGATACTGGAGGCTGTTGCCCTGTCTGTTTCAGTTTTAACAGGCTTCAGAGTGTGCTGCTTCTTCTACCCAGAGCCCAGGTTTCCCTTGGAGGGAGAGAAGGTGGTTCTGGCACATTCCTAGAGAGGACACATTGTGCTCATGGGCAGCTTGCTCACTTTGCACATTTGCTGTATTGGCAGGGCCCTGAGGGGTCCAGGGCGTGGGCAGCAATGACAGTGGGCGGGTAGGAGGATGAGCTGGGTGACGCAGTAGGGGCGGATGGGACGATTCAATCAGGGATCGGACGGGGGTGGGGGCCATCTCCCAGAGCAAACAGTCCAGAGCAGTGAGAGAGCAGGACTCTGAAGTCACGCAGACTTGGGTTCAAATCCCACCCTTGCTTGCGGGCCTGTTACTTGCTGTGATCTCAAGCAAATCACTTCCCTTCCCAGGGCCTCGGTTTACTCACCAGAATGGGGGTGAGGACACCGAGCTCCGTGGATGGAGCTAATTCGCAAGGATGAGGCCCAGAAAGCACCGATCTCTGAGCAGGCAAGTGCTGGGGAAAAGTTGGCCCGAGCCTCGGGAAGGGCTTCGGCTCCTGAGGACAAGGGCACGGGACAGGGCATTCTGCGGCTCCCTTGGGTGGGCCAAGTAGTAGGGAAACAAAGCTGTGAGTGTGGGTGTGCACCTGTGTGCTAGACAGAATGCAGCTGCCCCAGCCGGCCAGATGTGTGGTCCCGCACCTTTGGGGGTCAACTGGGAGAAAATGTGACTATGACCTGGGCAGCAGAGATGCAAACTTAGCTATACTGACAAACGGTCATTATTAACCCCAAAAGAGCTAGTGACAAAATGGCATTTATAGTGCCATTGCTTTATTGAAAAGCACACATGTGCACACACACACATGCACAAGCATGCACACAATACACATACATAGATGCATGCACACACACACACACACACACACAGAAAAGTGAGAGCTGCCAACCAGGTAATCGCTGCATGATAAAAACAGCCCATTTGACTTTCTTATTTTTGCTTATCTGTATCTCTTTTTTGGTGGAGACATACTATTTTTGTAATAGTAAAGAAACATTAGCCATTTTAAAACCAAAGAGCCCAGGATCTGGAACCAGATCAGCTGGGCTCAAATCCAGCTCTCAGCCCCTCCTGGGCTGGGTACTGGCAGGCGCCGTTTAGCTGCTCTGGGCCTCGGCTTTCTCATCTAGGACACGCACTGGGCCGGTAGAGGTGCTGACAGAGAGGGGGCTGTTCCGCACTAGCTGGGAGCCAGGAAGGGCTGGGGGAGGGGTCGAGCGAGGTGCCTTACAGAAAGCTCTTGCCAGGGGACAAAAGGAAGACAGGGACCTCAAGAGGCAATGGGACAAGCTGGACCCCTGTGAGATGGCAGATCGGGCCTGACTGTCCACCCGCAGCCGGCCACCGAACTCCACAGACTGCTAGTGGCCCCTGGAAATGTTCTCAGGGAGAAAAAGATCCTTACCGCCGAAAGAACATCAGAGCGACAGCAGCAGCTACTCAGCGTGGCGAGGGCCGTATTGGTGGCCCCTCTGCCCGGGTGAGACCTCTGCCCCCGGGGCATTTTCTGTGAACTGCAGGCTGTGAGGTGGTAAGTCTGCCATCCACTGCAGAGGCTGGAGCAGCTCCCGGCGCTTTGAGAAGCTGCTGTCCCCTGGCTGGCAAAGGCTGCTGGGACCATCCCCGCCTCTTTGGGCCCTGAGAGCCTGGAAGTTAGTGGGCAAAGTGACCCAGGGGTCTCAACCTAGGAGGTGTGGACCAACCTGGCTGGTCACTTCTGACTAGCTCTGTGCACCATTCTGAGATACCTCATCTTTCAGAATCGGACAAGTTTAGCGATGAGTATTTATTGAGCAATTACTATGTGCTAAGGGCTCTATGTGTATTTTCTTACTCCATCTTCATACATCTCTAAGGCAAGCATTTTTATTATTTCCTTCTTCTAGATGAGGAGAGCATGGACTCCAGAGGTGGCCGGGGGGCTCCGTGGCTGGGGGTGGGGGACAGAGTTGCAGTGGCGCCCAGGCAGAGGAGAGCTCTCCAGTGCCTTTCAGCCCCAGCTGCTCAAACGATGTGGAACTTCAGAAAAGCATCCAGGTCCAGGACCCAGGCCAAGTATGTCACAATCGAGAGGGTATAATGAGCGTGAATGTGGAAAGTAGCAAGAATTGCAATCAACCTGTGCTCCCCCACCTCCTTACCCCCCGCCCCCCCGGCAGAGGCTCCCCGGGCTGAGGGCAGACTTTGGAATCAAACCTAACTGGGGTCCTAGCTGTGTGACCTTGGAGTATCAACGTCTCTGGGCTTCAGCTGCCGGATCTGCAGAATGGGACTGAGACCAACAAGGACTCTCCAAGCCTGCGGAAGAGTAGTTTCATAGTTTCATGCACTGTGTGTGCTTTGAAGAGCAGGGGCAGGCAACTCCCCACTAGTGGTGCTGGTGCCATTAGAAGTTGGGCAGGAATCCTTTCTGTTTCTCTCGAGTTCCAGGCAGTGACTCAGGAAGAGTCTCCGGTGAGGCCTTCTGCTGGGGCTGGAGCTGATGCTCTCAGACCAGCTCCCACTCAGCCACCCTGAGGGTCCTGGGAAAGACACCAGCTGCCCCCTAGTGGCCGAGGGCAGGAGCGCACTGCATCAGCCCCCACCCTCCCGACCTGCCCCTGCAAGTCCTGAGTCCCCAGAGCTTGTGAGCCAAGTGCTAGCCACAGGGTTCTCCCTGGGACCTGCCATTTCAGCACGACTTGACTGGCTAGGTGAGTTCAAATAGGGCCAGGTAGGTGCCAAGTGCACTGGGCTATGCGCAGTTGAGCCTGTTTTCCCCATCCAGATAGTCAATTCCAGAAAGGATGAGTCCAGGCCTTACAGCAGGTTTTTGTTTCCATGGCTTACAAGTCTGTACCTTAGGGGGTGCTCCTGATTCCGGGTGCTAGCAGACTTAAAGTGCTCTTTGGGAAAAGCTGGAGCTGTGCTGGTGGACTGAGGGCCTAATGCTGCCCTGGCATCTGTCCCTGTCCAGCCAGACCACCTGGGAAACCTCACCACAGCCCTGAGACAGAAGCCCGTGACCCACCCCTGAAGTGCTCCAAGAAAGGGGCTGGAGCAGGGAAGGAGACAGACGCCAGCGGGGTGAGCTGACGTCTACCTCATCGTCACCCTTCTTCTGGACACAGAGTGAAGCACTGTGAACAGAGTCAATTTTTTTATTTCCCCGTTGCCATCTTTTTTGCAGAACCCTCAGATCCAGGCTGGGAGAAGCACACATAGACCCTGACTTCAGTCAACCTTGTGAAAGAGGAGGGAGGCCAAGACCATTACCTGGATACCGCCTGGGGGCCACAGTCTAGCCAGAGACAAGAGCAGGGGGCATAAGGTGCTGTGCGGAGCAGAATGAAGTGGACGGGAGGGAGCTGGGATCAGGGAAGGCTTCCTGGAGGAGGTGGCAGGGGCCTGGGCCCTGAGGGAAGGCAGGAGAGGGCACCCAGCTCCAGAAACCAGATCCCCACACCCAAGCGTCCAACCACGTGGGCCAGGGAGTTCAAAGGTAAAGGCAGAGGCCTAAGTAGATAGGTGTGTGGGAGCTTCCGGTCCCAGTGCTGCTGGCTCAAGAAAATGCAGAACCCAGACCGTGTCTTCTGGGCAGCCCGGCCCAATGCAGGCTCCAGGTCCCCCTTCCAGGACCACAGGCCCATGGCTGCTGTTGGGGTGTCACAGAGGATGGGGGTCCTTGTCAGTGGCAGTGCCCAGTGGCCAGCACAGAGGTCAACTCCAGCACCCAGAATAATCCATGAGGCAGCTTCTTGTTGGGGCTGCAGCAGCGTGGGCTCAGGTCAGAGGTCGCCCAGGGCTTGCTGGACAGGCGCGTCCAGGGAGGTGACCGAGTGGACGGAGACCCCGGGAGTGCAGATGCTGGTTTCCCAGCAGTCAAACCCACAGCTTTGCAGGGCCTGCTTCGCGGCCTCCACCTCTAGCTGCTCCAGATCTGGAGGGAGGGATAGGAGCAAGTCAGCCCTGACAACTGTCCCCTCCCTTGGAGAATGTTCATCCCCTTTCAAGGAAAAGCCCAGGACCCACGTCTTCCTGCTGGGGGTGCCAGGTCTCACACCCTCCCTAGAGCAGGGCAGGGGGAGCCTGTGGGGCTACAGAGCGGTGGACAAGGACAGGTCTCGTCACGAGGCCTAGACAGGCGACTTCCCCCTCGAGGCCTCCGTCTCCTCATCTGGGAATGGGGCTAATGATGACCCCTCCCTAGCCCTCAAGGGGCCCTGGGAGGTTCCTACGGGTTGATGCAGGTGAGTGCCTGGCATGGCACTTGGCACACCCTTCAGGCTCCAGAAAGGTCCTCACTCACCCTCGCCATGGACCCTGGACAAGGCACCACCTGCCAAAGCCTGCTGAAGTTAGAACAGGCCACCTCCTGAGGCCCAGGAGCCCCGTTTAGGGTGAGGGGGTCCTCCAGGGCCCCCGTGCAAGTCAAACAGGGGTTGCAGGATGGAAGGGGGAGAGGAGAGGACGAGAAGGGAGAGCAGGGGCCGCGGGCGAGAGCTCAGGCGGGGAGGCAGGGGGTGCCTTTCGGTCAGGCCCTGAGGCAGGCGGTGTGTGGGAGATGACCCACCTCCAGGAGTCCCTGGGGGCCCGCACCAGCACAGGGGCTTCCTAAGACCACGACTCGCCTGCGTTTCTCCAGAGGATGGGGAAAGAAGCCCGTTTAGTAGTAGCCTGGCTAGGTGGGCGGGGCGGGCAGTGAGACTAGCCTGGGTCCCGCAGTTTCCCAAGCTTGCAGGGAGTCTTGGCAGGGAAGGAAGTGGCAGGAACAGCCACCGTGCCGTAAACCTCTGTCCCTGCCAAGTCCCGTGACAGGCTCTCTACATGCCTTCCCCTCCTTGAACCTGGACAACTTTGTAAACTAGTTCCTACCAGCCTTATCTTATCAAGGCCGGAAGAAAAGCACAGAAAGGCTAATGAACTGGTCCAAAGCCACAGAACATAAGCGAGACCGGTTCACCGGCCTCTTCCCTCCTCCCCAGGAAATTGCCCAGGTTGAACCTTCATATGAGCCCAGCTAGCCACCTTGCCGGTCCCCTGGTACCTGTCCTGAGGAGCGTGATGCCACAGCCGCCGCCGCCGCCACCGGTGAGCTTGCTGTGCAGCCCGTGGGCCCTGGTAACCTGGCACAGCTGGTCCAGTGAGGCGTGGCCCACACCCAGGGCATTCAGATGGTGCTGGTTCATGTCGATGAGCTCCTAGAGAAGAAGGTTCCTTCTGTGCCCACTTGGCCTGCCTGGGACTGCGGCCCTGGGCTTCCTAGCTGGCTCCGTCTACCCAATAGCCACTGGCGGTTTCCATAAATGGCTTTTGACAACCCAGCACGCTATCCTTTTCCTCTAGTACAAGAAACTTCCCTCCTGAAGAACCCCCCCCAGGAGGCTGGCCTGGAGCTGGTGGTGAGCACACGGCCCGTGTCCGGCACAGAAGCCTCTGGCCACGGTGACTGGTCAGGAATGGGCAGATGTCCCAGGCCAGTCCAATCAGGGCCCTCTTGGGTTTTCTGTCTCTTTCCATAGAAGCTGTTAAAGCTAGCTGACTTCAGAGACAGGCAGCCAGAGTTCTCCCCACCACACAGCTGGAGATTACACAGAAGATGGAGAGCGATTTTGAAACATGCGGTTTTGGCCTCTGGATCCAACTATGCCTAAAGCTGTTCACCTCTGGCTTCTAAATTATGAGCCAATAAATTCCTTTCCTTGCAAGAGCCTGGTGGAGATGAATTTCTGTCATTTGTGTAATTCACAAGAAATACGCCATTCCACAGCTGCCTCAGGTCCAAATTTGCAAATAAGAGCTGGTTTGTAGTTCTAACAAGGCCACAAGTAGGGGAAATAGCTAAGTGTTTGTTCAGGCTTCTTAAATTATGCACAATAAAAGCCCTGCTCTCCCGAGGATCAGATGAAAAGTGGGTTGATGCAACAGCCCAGGCATTTCGTCTACTTCACCAGTGTTTGCCAGGTCCCTGCAATGTGCCAGGCACGGAGCTGGAGGCCTGGGCTGGGGGCAGGAGTACCCAGCTGCAGGCCCTCACAGCCACACGTTAAGAACCCCAGTTCAGAGTCCAGCGGGCCTGGGTCTGAGTCCCAGCACTGCCGCTGCGGAATTATGTGCCCTTGAGCCAGGTCGGTCACTCTGAGCCTCAGTTTCCCTCCATGTCAATCAGGGACTGTAAGGGCACCTACCCCATCACTGTGAGGACTATTATGACGAGGGGAGTCTTTCATTTAACAAAAAGCACAGGTGGCTGTTAGCACTTTTATGGTTGCATGACCATCGCCCCCATTTTTACAAAGAGGGACACGGAGGCTCACAGAGGAAAATGACTTGCCTAAAGCCACAGAGCTAGGAAGGTACCGAGCCGGCACTGGAAGCTGGGCCTGCCTGACGAGAAGCTCCTGTCTAACTGCCTCCCAGTGCGCCTGGCACTCCTGCCACCACCCCACTTCTCACAGGGGCAGTTTGACAGCACAAGCTCTGCCCCATGCCCAAGCACACAAGGGCTGCCGGTCACCGCGCTGTCTGCCGAGGCCCACCTGGTTCTCCTGCCAGGACTGTGGGGCGGGGTGGAGCTGGCCCCCCACAGCCCACCTCACACAGTCCAGCACTTTTGACAAACAAGCAGACAGGCGTGATGGCCCCGTGGCAGCCCCACAGCCTCGCACCAGCCCCGAGGGCTGGATGTGAAAGAAACCTTCTGGGGGCCTCTCTCTGCGCCTGAGAGCCAGGTGTCACGTTGCCGAGACAGGTTCCAGACACCTGTCACATTCTGATCCAAAATCTGTCAAGGATCAGATGACAGGTTGTGACACAGGAGAGCAGCTCGCTGGTTTGAGTGCAAAACTGTCCGGGAGCCGAGCTGCACATTTCAGCGGCTGCTGCAGCCAAAAATATACACAATGTATAATCAACGTGCTGTTCTGTGGCATTCTCCAGGGGCTCAACAGGGTATATTTTAGGCAGTACTCTATCATTATTAATTTCCTACTCAGGAGGACTGTGTTCCCTCCTTTCTACGTGAAAGGAATTGAGAGCCAAGAGAAGGCAGACGCCGGGAGAATGAGGGCAAAAGCACAGAACGAGATGAGCCCCTGTGCCTGGCCCACACATAGTAGGTGCTCACTGAAGGTTCTCACTCAAGGAATAAACCAAAAAGTTAGCTTGACCCCTGACTCAGCCAGTCACTGGCTGCAAGACCCTGGACAAAGTCACTCTCATTAAGGTCTCAGTTTGTCATCTGTAAAGTAGCTTCCATTCACTACAGGCGTGCCAGATTCAACTGTCCGTAGCAGCACAGGGAGACATCAGACCAAGATGGTAGCAGCTGTGGGTCCAAATTAGGGAGTGGTGAGGAGTGTGGCCAAATGGAGACCACAGATCTCTCTCAAGGGAGCCACCTCTACACTCCCTGCTGCTGCCAGCCACATCAGCTGGGGCCGCCTGATCCTCTGATTCTTCGAGGGAAGCCAGATGGCTGTTTAATGTCAGCTCACATTCACCAGGCCAGATGGACCCTGTCTGAGGATGAGCCCGAGCCCTCTGGCTTACTGAGCCGGTGGTTCATTAGGTATTGTTCCTGTGTGTCACCCATGGGACCTTGCTGCATTCTTAAGACACTCCAGTGAGGCCACACAGGCAGCAGGGATGGGGCTGGGCTACAGAGCCTGGCCTGAAAAATCCAAAGTGTGAGGTCTCAACCTCCACACTGGAATTATGCAATTCCATAATTCCAAATTACCGAATTCTGAATTACATAACTCTGGGGTTACGAAGATGCAAGAACAAGTTTAGAAGGCCCGATCCAAGGTATGCAGGTGATAAATAACTGCTGAATTGACAAATGTAATTACCAAAACGACAGTACAGAGGCGAGATAAGAAATTGCCCCTGGGGGGCCTCCCCGGTGGCGCAGCGGTTAATCGCTGCACAGTGGAGCTGTCCGCAGCGGAGACGCAAGTTCAATGCCCGGCCGGGGAGAATCCCACATGGTGCGGCAGACCTCTCCTGCCTTGCCCGCTGCTCCCCTCAGCAGTGTATTTCTGATCTGCCTGTTCTGCTACCCGCTCCGTCTCTGGTGAACCCTCTCGCCGCCCCACACCTCTGGCCTGTACCCCAGCTTGTATGTATAAATAAAAAATAAATCTTAAAAAAAAAAAAAAAGAAATTGCCCCTGGATGCACGGACTGTCAGCAACCCCTGGTGTTCCCGGCACACGTGTCCCCACACCGGCCCGTGGCACTCACCACTGCCCTCAGCACTATCCCTGCACTCTCTCACTTCATCACTCCGAATCACCTGGCAAGAGGCTCAACAATAAGGCACCTGCACTCATGTGTGCACCTACGGGAACCGGGGCCCAGGCCTGGCCTCTGCGGTTTAGCCCCAGGGGATTCTGAGTGTTCATCAGACCGGGTTGCTGCTGCGTGGACAGTGGTGTGCAGAGAGAGAGCCTGGGTCCTGCAGAGGGGCTCTTACTTCCAGCACGAGGTAGTGCTCCGGGGTGGGGGCCACCGCCATCTCTCCCAGCACTCGTTCACACTCCAGGGAAATGGCGCCGATGGAGGTTAGGAGGGGGGCCACGATCTCTGGGAACTGGAGGGAAAGGAAGGGCCCGTGAGGCAGGGGGTGGGGGGTGGGGGGGGAGGCAGATGCTGGACAGCTGCCCCGCAGGGAGCTCACACCCACCCTCGGAGGTGGAAACCTCCTCTCCTTCCGCCTGGTGTCTGCCTTGCTGGGCTGTCCCTGCCAGAAGGTGGGGCTCTCCTACAAAGGTAGCCCCTGGCTGGGGTGCAGACACAGACAGCACCTCCTTTGCTGCCAAAGCTGCCTCCCAAGTCCCCCTGCCCCTCCACCCACCCATGAGGCAGAGGGAGAGCTGAACACCCGAAGGGGACTGTGCAGCCCTCCCGGAAACGCGCCCCGGAGGAAGAGGCGCCACCTTGAGCAGCCTGCTCCTGACGCCGCTCACGAGCGTCTTGGTGCTGCGAGGGACCCTGGTGTTGGTCAGCAGGATCTTCAGAGTCGGTAGCCTGCGGGGTGAAGAGGGCCTCAGTGAACTCGGGGTGGAGGTGCTGGTCAGGGCTAGGAGTCACCCTGCACGCCTTGCCACCCTAACACAGGGCAGGAAGTGGAGGGCCAGGGAGGTGGCAACCACGGCGAGGAAGAGGCGGTCGGGAAGCCTCCCGCCCCCACAACACGTCTCCCAGCAGCCCTGGGCAGGCCGACACTCTGCCTTGGCTTGATGGCAGCATGCTGGGCTCACGGGAGGGAGCCCAGGCCAGCCTGGAGGGGACAGAGCATGGGGTGCTCGAGGGGTGTGGAGTTTAAAGGTACAACAAAGGTACAAGGGGCTGAAGTTCTGTCAGGTACGCACCCCAGGGAGCTGGAAGAGTTCCACAAAAAAACAAGGGTACCTGGGATGGACGGTGCAGAGCGGGTACAGGGAGGGAAAATGCCCCGGGTAGCTGGTGGTCAACGCAGGAAAGGGAGGCTTGCCAAGGAGTCCGGTTGCCAGCATGCTGAGCCCATTCTTGCTGGGCCTCAATGGTGCCACGCCAGCCCCACCCCCGGCCCCCGACCAGATGTGGGCGGAGGCAGTCAAGTGCCCCCTGGCCTTCCCCAGTAAATGCTGGCTCCCCTGCCCAACCCACTGTCCTCGCCTGCCCTCGGAGCTTCCCATGCCACCCCTCCCCAAAGCCACACTGCCAACGGGCCTTGTGGTGGGCTGTCTTTGGGGACTCATACTACCACTTCTCGTCATCCGACCCACCATGCAGAGCGCTGCAGGCCAGAGACAGAGGGTGGAGGATTTGGAGCAGCTCTGGCCTGAGACAGCTGGAGACAGACAGACCTCCCAATACCTTTTCTTTTCACAATTCAAGATTGTAAAATCCAATAGGGCTGGAAAAGGCAGCGAGAACCCTGCTTGATCTCACCGCCCATGAGCCCATGAAATTAATATCGATTCCCAGCCTTGGAGGCTGCCCCCCTTTTTTTTAAACTTTACAAAAGATGAACATTCTATTTGGCTTTTCTCATCCCTTTAAAGACAAGCTGCTCCTCAAAAGGGCAGTGTTCTGGGAGGCCACGTCTTGATCTACTTCGCAAACAATGCACTTTTTTATGGAGAAGCACCATGCGTGGTTGGGGGAAAGGGCTCCTCTGTAAGCCGCCCGTCCCCGGGATTAATGTGGAGGCCTCCTGGCTTTTCAGAGAATCTGCCATCTGCTCACTGCAGCGCCCTGCAGTCAGCAATGAAGGTCAGTTTGCTCCAGGTCCCCGCCACGGGGCGGGAGGAGGCTGGGTACTGCGTCTTCCATCTTCCCCAGACAAGTCCTCTGCAAACAGGCTTGCTGTGCGCCCTGCCAGCCCCACGAGCCCAGGGCTCCTAGGACATCAGATGACCGCCCGCAGGGTTGGGCCCTTATTTAAGTGCCTGTGCTGGTCTTTTCTCCTCTCCACCCTTCCTGGTCACTCACTCCACTCAGCCACCCTGGCCTCCTGGCTGCTGTTCCACACAAAACCAGCCACACTCCTGCCTCAGGGCCTTTGCACTTGCATTCCCTCTGCCAGGATGCCAACCTCATCCTCCATGGCTCTGTGACCTCCGACCTCCAGGTAATTAGATCTCTGTTCATTAGACATCTCATAAGAGGCCTCCCTTAATCATCCCACCAACCAGCTCCCTCCTTCACTCTCCAGCCCCTCCCCAGTTTATGTTTCCTAAAGTCAACTACGGCACCTTATCCACCAATCTATTTGTTGGTTGTCTCCACTGGGAAGTGGACACTTTTGTTCCCTGCTAAGTCCCCAGCACCCAATAGTTGCTGATAATATTTGTGGAAGGGGCAAATAAATTTGGTCAGCAACAAGCTAAGCACTTTATAGATAACATTCCTGATCTCATGCTCAGGAGCCCCGTTATATAAACGAGTAATGGGGGCCTCGGGAGAAGCGACTCACTCAAGGGCACCCACTGCCAAGTGACAGAACCCAGCTCCAACCCAGGACCGCAGACCCCAGAGCCCACCACACCACCAGCTGCCCCTAAGCACGCCTCTCCCCTAGGCTCCCCTGCCGGAAGCCCTCACCGCGCCTCTCAAGTACTCCCAGAAGATGGTGTCCACACCAGACTGGATCTTCATCGGTTTTCTATCTCCATTCAGTGCTTAGGAGACATGGCTCTTAGGAAACACGGCATGAAATGCCACTGTCTTCATAACAAAGCCCCCGAATCTGCAGCCCGGCCTAAGATGCCTCGCTGTGACCCACAGCGGCTTTGGAACCCTGCGGGGGCTTCGTTCTGAGGATGGTGGTCAGGACGGTGAGTGTGAGTCAGTCACAGTCCCCTCTGGCTCCTCCTCTGCATGGGTTCAGCCCATGGGGCCCAAGCTGGCAGAGCCGGCACCCACCTGGGGCCCAAGCCCCACTACTGTGTGTTCTGAGCAGAGAGGAAGCTGGGCTACACTCCCAATGGCTCTCTTCCAGGGACAGGCGCGATGTCTGGAGGCGCTTTGGGTGGTCTCCGCTGGGGGATGGGCACTCCAGGCATCTAAACACGGCTCCTGGCTGCTAAACAGACGCTGCCTTGCCCAGGAGGTGCCCACTAGTGAGACCTATGTGCACGAAATGTCAACAGGCCGAGGCTAAGAGAACCTGATAAAGAGCCTCAGAAGGGCAGGCTCGGCTCCCGGGAGCTGACAGAGCCGGGGCAATGGGCCACAGCGAGCGTGCCAGGTCACCACGCCAGTCACAGAGGAGCCCGGCCGGCCAGAACCTGCTGCCCAACCTCAAAGACTGCCCTAGGTAAAGAAGGTGCGAGAACCCCAGGGCACTTCCAGCCTGCAGAAAGGCCTGCAGAGGCACCTGCTCCCACGGCCACACACTGAACTCCCTGCGTCGGACACGTCTGCTGCGAGCACAAACAGGACAAAGGAGGTTGAAGCTGACTGTGCTTGTGAGTCCAGTTACTCTGGAGAGAGCGGGTGAAGCAGCCCAGAAAATAGGCTCAGAGCAGCCAAAGGCCACCTCTGCTCGAAGTCTCCACCACGCCCCCTGGGTTCCCATCCTCCCCTGCCCCGCTCGGCTCCATGAAGGCAACCCTCGTGGTGTCTGCAGTGGCTTCTGTGTGCACATCCCCCGCCTCTCCCCACCAAAAGCTGAGATTCATCTTGATATCCCAGGCCTAGTGTAGTGTCACCAGCAACACAGGACAGTATCAATTCTTGTTTACGAAATGCACAGTTGAATGGATGAATGAACGTGTGAGCAGGAGGTCTGGGGGGACAGCCACTTGCGGGAAGGTGAATGGCACAGCCACACATGACGTCCCCCTCTAATTTCTGGGCACCTTAAGAGCTGAAGTGGAGAAGAAAAAGGCAGGGCCAATAGCCTGAGGGGAGCCTTGGGGAGGGGGAGATCCAGGGACACGGCCCCACACATGGCACCACAGAGAAAGAGCTCCCCACTGGGACGCAGCCTCGCGGCCAAGCAGAAGACACCAGTCCCACCCCCATTACCTGTTTAAGGGTGTAATCTTCCCTTCCTGGTATCGGAGCGCTCCTCCTGAAAAGAAAAGCCAGCGGTCAGAGCTGTAGGGAAACCTCTGCATTACTGCCTCTGGGGGAAGAGGCTGGATTTGTGTTGGGGTTAGAATTTCACCCCATCCTGGCAGCAGACTAAGCACCACAACTCATGGCCTCAAGTGCAGCCATGAAAGGCCCAGGAGGGCTCGAGGGCACTCTGAGTTGCCCAGGGAGCTCTCACCATTGCCTAGCTTCACGTGCCCAGGCTAGTGGGAAGGTGGGGCCCTGGACTCCCTCTAGGCCGACTAAGTACTGTCCTCGGGGGGTGGGGGGAGCCAGACTCTATAGCACAGGTTCTGCAGCTTAAAGGACAGACCCCTGAGGAGTTCACTAAAACTGTAGCTGCCCAGCCCCTGCAATTTGATTCAGGAGGTGTGGGGCAGAACCCTGACACTGCTCCCCTGCCCCTCAAAACAGGAAAATGCTATTTCCTCAGAATCCACAGATTCTATTCATCCCAAATCAATAGAGCCTGGTCACCTACAATTGTCATAACAATTAGAAAAAGGAAAAGAAGCTCGAGGCTGCCCCTACCCCAGGTGCTGACTGCGTTGTCCACTCCGGAGGGGTTTCCGTGAATCATCCTCTCCCCCTGGAAGGCCCACTTGTTAATTAATTCCAAATCCTCCGAGGTCCACCTGAAGGAGACAGAAACCCATCTTTAGAGTGGAGACGAGTGGGGTACCCGTGGCAGTAGAGGCAGGGGCCACGGGCTTGGTTTGGAGAAGAACAAAAAAAAGGGGGGGCTTGGGCTCTTGCACTCTGAAGGAAGAAAAAGGCCGCTCTGGACCTTTCCAGCAATGGAGTGTGCGGCGCCTTCTCCCGTCCCCCCAGCTTGGAGGATGCTCCGATGAGAGCCAGCTCTGGGCCTCCGTGGTTCTGCTCTGCCGTCTGCCAGCTGGGGGACTGGGCCTGCTTAACCTCTCTGGGCCCCGCTCCGCCCCCTCCCCAAGGCTAGCCGCAGTGATGGAAGGTGGGGACGCGCCTGGCAGGGTGGCCTCAACAGCAGGCTCAGTGTCACTGAACAGCCTGCCCACCACCACCTGCTCCCGACCAGGCTGCCTTTGAGGGGAGCGAGCGGAGGGGTGACTGTTTCCCAAGGCCCTGTGTGGAGGGCAAAATGCAGGCAGTGTGACTTTGGACTTCAGGCAACCCCAAACACCCCACGGATCCGTGCACCAGGCATCTCTGGTTGTCTCCCAAGCCCGTGGCCAGCACGGCACCTTCCTCGGAAGAGGTGTGGGCTCATTCACAGGTAACTATGTGAGAGAACAGGCCCAGAACACCTGAGCACCAGAACACAGGGAGCAGCCCCGCTCCATGCCCGCCTCGCACAGCTTGGGCTTCCCTCCTGTCGGTGCCCTCCCTTGTGAAACAGCTACCAGCGGTTTTGTTTGCGCCTCTGTCTGAGGCTCAGTGACAGAGCAGTGGATTAACAGCTGTGCCCCCATCCTGCTGCCGGCTCACTCATACCCCAGCATAACTGCCTCGCCTCCCACCCTCGGCTTTCCCATCTGCGAAGCAGGGGTGACAGAGGAGACTGAGAGATGGCAAAAGCACGCGGGATACTAGCCCAAGGCTAGTATGTGCTCCGAATGGGGGAGTCCCTGGGGTCACTGCTCCCGGATTTGGTCAAAGCCTGGTCCCCTCACTCAACTGCTCTGCACCTTAGCCTAGTCAGTCACCCCTTCTGAGCTTCTTTCCTCATCTGTCAAATGAGGATTTTAAAGACCTGCAACTCACGTGGTGGGTGTGCAGCTACGATTAACCATGAGTTAATGCTGCTCAATACTATCGATTCTCAAGTGGCCAGCGTCGTGCCAACGGCTTTTCCACTTGGACCATCTGTTGTGCTCACGGTAATCCCTTCGGGAAGGTACGATTATAACCAGGTTTCAGTGAATGGCAAGCAGCACGGACAACGGCAGCCCCTTGGGCAATACCACAGAGTCTGCTGGGAGGAAGCTACGCCTTCTCTGTGTGGGATTACACTGGGATTTTCACACAATGAACAAACCACCTGTCTTTCAGACCTGTCGCTATTGTCAACTGATGCATGGCTGACAGTACCGGCTACCAGCCCCTTTCTTACAGAGGAGACTGAGGCTGACAGGGGGAAAAGAGCATGCCCAAGTCACAGTGCTACTACTACCACATCAGCACCGCCTGCTGACTGAGGCCCGTGTTCCTAACCACTGAACTGCAGTGCCGGCGGGACGTACTCACTCCTCTGCTCATATTTACTGAGCATCTACTAAGTGCCCGTGAGCGAGCTCCCAGCAGGAAGCAGAACAGACATGGTCATGGCTGCTTGAAACCTGGAGGCTCCTGGACAGAGGGGCTGTCAGGGCCCATTGGTAGTTAACTGAAGCGCAGCGCAGGCTGGATGATGGAGACGGGGCAGAGGAGGCTGAGGAACGTGACAGAGTCAGCGAGGCAAGACATGAGGAGAGCATTCCACGCCCAAGCTGGACGAAAGCTATGAGCTGGCCCTTTCCTAGAACCCAAAGGGAGTGAGCAGGAGGGGAGGCGGCAGCTGAGGCAGCCTGGGCCCGGCCTCTCAAGTGTGGGGCCTCTTCCCGCTCTGCTCAGTTTGTTCTTCAGGAGGCTCAGATCCACAGAATTGTCACAGGAGGCTGGGCTCCAGTTCCTTTGATTCAGAAATGCTAGGGGCAGGGTAGGGGTTGGGGTTTGCTTTCCCTGAAGGTTCTAAGAAGGAGTGACAGGTCTTTGGAGGAGAGAACTGGTGAGGTTTCTCTCTCTCTCTCTCTCTCTCTGTCACCCCTCCGTTGACCTGTGAATAAGTGTCTACTCAGGGGGCCAGGACAATCAGGCCTCCATCGACCTCCATCATCAGGAATTAGCACGGAGCAATGAACAGCCGTCTCGAAGCCCTGAGCGGGTCACCATCTTATCCCAGCAAATGTCAAGGCAGGGATCATCCAAGGCAGACACTCCTTTCCAGATGAGGAAAGGAACCCCAGAGAAAAGGGGTTGCCCAAGACCACACAGAGAGTTAAAGGCAAACCTCACGACGTTCCCGACAGTAGCCTCTTACAGGGCACGCGGCATTCCCTGGGTCTTGCCCCTCTTGGAAGCCTTGCAGTGGGGCAGCGGGCATGGAGGGCAAAGAGCACTGCTCTGGGGAAGTACAAAGCAACGTGGATTCGGGCATCCAGTACTTTCTGAGCATGCTCTCTTCAGCTCGCTGCACTGGGAAACAAGGGACCAGCACGGCAGAGTTGGGCTCCAGAGTCACGTGAACCTCACAAAGAAGCTGCCGGGCTGGACTCTGGGGCCTCGTCCCCAGCTCCCAGGGCCAGGGCCAAACCGCACGATCCCTGCGAGGGTCCCCGCGGGCAGGAACAGCGTGCTGCAGCCCCGTCCCAACAAGCCTCCTTGAGGACAGTGAGAACCCCAGAGGTGACCTCCCTGGTGGGGAGCAGGCTGAGGCCTAGAAGAGGGGATCCCCCCATCTAACAGACACAGCTCTCGTGATCTGTTCACAGCTCAGCTGGCACCAGCGCCCTGGCGGCAGCAGCACCGGGTCTAGAGGACACGCTGCCCACAGGGGCCAGCAGAGCATCCACAGAGAGTCGGGGCAGAGGTGGGCCCAACAGCTCATTGAGCCTGTCACCCTCTACATCTGGGCTCGAGTTCTTTTTATCACCCCACAGGAACCTGAACCTCAAAGAGGCAAGGTGTGGGGTGGTGAAGCTGAAGCTGTTTACTGCAGGGGCAAAAAGCTCAGGTGGCCAGTCAGAAGGCCTGGATTCAAGTTCTGCCCTGCCATCACTAGCTGTGAAGCGCGGGCCAGCTGTTTGGCCTCTCTGTGCCTCAGTTTCCCCTCTGCAAAGTGGCCCCTGTGATACTACTCACCTCACAGGTAGTGAGCTCTCAGCGAGAGCACCCACACTCACGTCACGGGAAGAGCACAAGAAGGACAAGCACCAAGGTGCTCTTACCTGCTGACGGGCTCCCCGACCTGCAGGGGGTTTGCGATCTCCCCACACACGGTCAGAAGGGCGGCTGCCAAGCACACAGAGTAGGCACCACTGGAGCCCAAGCCGGCCCCAGCAGGCAGCTCCGACCACACCGTGATGTCCAGGCTGGGCAGACTCCTGAAACAGCAGGGGGCCGACACTGAGCCAGTGGCTGAGGCCCAGGGCCGGCCACGCACAGGGCCCGACTCCAGGCACTTGGCCTGGATTTCTAAACTAAGGGAGACCTCCAGACCCCAAAGGTGAACCTGTGGGACAGCAAGAGCTCGTGGTAAATCAGACAACTAGAAAACAGGTAGCAGATTGAGTGAAATCACTACACTGTCCAACCACAGCTCTCTCTAAAAGTGCCTCGTGAACCACCAACCATTTCTCGAAAATGCTTCCTGTTCCCACACAAGCGAGGTGTCCATGGCCTGCTCTTGGCAAGGCTGCCCGGAATAGCTTTGCTCTTGATGCCCCAGAGAAGTTCCCACCCATTCCCTGCCACTTCTCAAATGTCATTTCCACTCTCAGGCTCTCCCTTGACGACCCACATGGGCCCTTCAGAGCAATCCCTGGAGAACCCCAGCACATAATCTCCCGTTGCTGCTGCCTCAGCGCATGCGCCGCGACTGCGGTCACAGGACACCTCTCCAGCCAGCGCGGCCCGACCTTGTGTAAGGCGAGCCTGTGTTGGGTCACTGGGGAGTTTGGCAGTCCTGCATCATAAGTGACTCCTCTAAGTCAGCTCGTCAGGCTTCATGTTCTGTTATTCCCACTAGGTACACTTCCCATTTCCCAAACATCAACTTCCAATACTGTAATTGCCTTATAAACTACACATGCCCACCCCATCCAGACCAGATTTTGAAATGCACAACCTGCCCCCACCCTGCCCCTGCATGCGGAAGGTGACACGCAAGTTGGAAACTGCTGCATCAGATGGCACGTGCTGAGACATCTCTGAGTGTGTCCTCAGCACTGGGCCTGGCACCAGGGCCCGCTTAGCCAGTGCCTACCCGCCCAGTGATGGGCTGCCCTGGAGGCGTGGCCTCTAGGTTCTAGATGGAAAAGATCATAGTGGAGGGGCTTCCCTGGTGGTGCAAGGGGTTAAGTCTCAGCACGACGATGCTATCACAGCCACTGCAGCACGGATTCGATGCCCAGCAAGGGAGCTGACCCATATGGTGCAGCAGACCTCTTCTGCCTTGCCCGTTGCTCCCCTCAGCAGTGTACTCAGTAGATCCACCTGTTCCGCTCCCCACTCTGTCTCTGGGGAAATCCCCCCCCCCCCAACCTCTAGCCTACACTCCAGCTCTTGTATGCATAAATAAATAAGTCTTTTTTTTAAAAAAAAGATTACAGTGGACACTTACTTTGTGCCAGTTTCAGGGCTAGGCCCAGTTCATATATAGTCACGCATCACTTAACAACAGCTTGGTCAACGAGAGAGGGCATGCCGCCCCCACGGTGGTCCCAACAGGCTGTGTCACCTAGCCTGGGCACACAGTGGGCCATCCCCCTAGCCTGCTGTACTTCCGCTCTACGGTGCTAGCACAGTGACAAAATGAGGCTTCTCAGAATACATCTCCGTTGCTAAGCGACACACGACTATAATAATTTCTAACCCTCCAAAGGTTTCCCGAGAATAATAATAACAGCGACAGTAGTAGTAGCGGTTACAATAATGACGCTAAAGTTTACTGAGCAGTGTGCCAGGCTCTATGCGAAGCACTTTAGTTACAATGAACTCGTTTACCTCATGAGACCCCTCCGAGGTAGGTACCAGAAAGCTGAGGCTCAGGCAAGGCAAGAACCTTGAGCAAACTAAGCAGCTGCCCAGGGTTTGGACCACTGCAGTCAGTCAGCCCAAGTTCACTAGCACCACGTGACACCATCTGGACAGTGCTATAGGAGATGACCTCCCACAAGCAGAGAAGCCGGACCTCATCACAGAGCGGGAAGCAGAGATGGGCTTCGCTCTGCTCATCCTGAGGGTGGCCTGGAGTCCGCATGCGTAGAATAAGGGTGCCTCTGTGGACACAGCGGGGGAAGAAGCCACACAGCAGATCACGGAGCAGAATCTGGCTTTGGGTCTACTGCATCAGAGAGGCCAGAAGGGGCCATGTGGCATGAGGAATGTGGGCAACAGGAAAATGTCACCTGGCTGGTTTCCTGCTTTTCTACTTACTAACTAGCTGTGTGGTCTGAAGTGTCCATCTCTCTCATTCTGTTTCTCTCTGGGCAAAATGGGGACAGTGTCTCTCTCAGAGTTGCCGTGACCACGTATCAAGTGTCCAGCATGGCGCCTGGCACCTATGAGGACAGCTGGTAGCAGCTGTTACTGGAAACCAGGCGGGGAGCACATGTGTTCTGAGGCCCCCGGAAGCCCCGGCCCACTTCCCCTGCACACACCTCTGCTTCCGGCAGATGGACAGGTACATGTAAATGAAGGCCAGCACAGCCAGGTACTCATGGTTGGCACCGTCCTTGGTCAAGCCTGCAACCTCCTTCAGCTTCTCCAGTTGCTCGGGAGTGGGCACTGTGACGTCACCTTGCTCTGTCACATAAGCAAACAAGCACACAGGTAGGTGAGGGGCCTCGGGAGCTTTTATGGACAACAGAATACAAACCAACTGAGTGGTCACAGCAAACAGATGGACGCAGATTCCTGGTGTGAGGCCACGGCTGAGTCTGTGGGTGGATGTCAGGCGTGGGAGGCAGGCAGACTTAGTTTAGGGTCCTGACTGTGCCACTTACTGGCCATGTGACCCTCCACATGTGATTTAACCTCTCTGGACCTCAGCTTCCCTCCTTGCTAAATGATGATAATCACAGCACCTCTTCAGAGAGTCATTGTAAAGCTAAACTTAAAATACATAAAATCTTTAGCACAGCTCCTGGCACACAGTAAGCGTCTAATTAATAGTTTAAAAACACATTGGGCATTCCTGGTGGTGCAACGGGTTAAGCGCAGTACTGCGAAGCTGTCCAGAGCCACTGAAGCATGAGTTCGATCCCCGGCCAGGGAGATTCCCACATGGCACAGCAGACCTCTCTTGTCTCGCCTGCTGCTCCCCTCAGCAGTGTACTTCAGTCGATCTGCCTGATATGCTCCCCACTGTGTCTCTGGTGAGTCCTCTCGCCACCCCACACCTCTGGCCTACACCCCAGCTTGTATGCAAAAATAAATAAATCTTTAAAAAAAATAGTTTAAAAACACACATCCATAGGGGAAGGGAATGTTAGCTCAGATACTCAAAAGTCTGGGGTTGACCTCAACAGCATGAAATCAAAATCCAAGGCAGTTTTAAGTTACTCCCTAACTCACTCCCTTCCCCAAAGCATAATTAGCAGGAACAAGATGTTGCTGTGAACGGGAAGTGTGGAGATCTGCCAGGGCGGGAGGGAATGGTGAGAGAGGGACGCTTCTCCACCATGCCCCAGCAGGCTGGGCCCCTCCCCTGGGGCTGGGGAGGCTGAGCCAGTCTGACCAGCTCACCTTTATAGAGCAGTCCCGGGATAAAGGGACGGTGAAACTGAGCCGGGTGTGTCTGCTAGGAAAGCTCCAGGTAGGGCACATAAGTGCTACGTGCGGATCATATGAATGATACATTTTAAAGGAGGCCAAGCTGACGGCTGTATTGCCGAGAGCCCAGGCATTTTAGATGTGATGGAGGTGGACTGTTTCTTAGGAGCCTGGGCCTTAGAGTTTAAGATCTGGATCTGAATCCTATCTGTACCACTGACAGGCTGTGAGACCTGAGCCTCTTGAGCCCTGAACCTCAATTTTCTCATGTATAAAATGGGGCTGTGTCATACTCTCGACTTCCAGGGAGGAGGGGTGGAGAATAAAAGTGCTCAGATACATAAGACATGGTTCCGTGCCTGGCACACAGATGTGCTCGCTGTGCTTATTCTGTGTTAGAAGGGAAAAGGGACAGTGAAGAAAAGTAAAAAACTGGCAACCCAGTAGAAAACAGAGCTCCAAAAGGCTCAGGCTCCTTTGCCTCCCAGGAGTAACACCTGCTCAAGTATGTCCTCCCCCACACTTTCCCTGGTGTCACTCCCTATACCTACCTCTGGGCCTGCTGGGTCCTCACAGCAACCACCCAGGCAATAAGACTCTGCTCACAGGGGCCTCCCAGGTGGTGCAACAGGTTAAGTCGCAGCACTATTCATGAAGCTATCCAGAGCCACTGCAGCACGAGTTCAATCCCCAGCCAGGGAGATTCCCACATGGTGCAGCAGATCTCTCCTGCCTCGCCCACTGCTCCCCTCAGCAGTGTATTTCAGTGGATCTGCCTGTTCTGCTCCCCACTCTATGGTGAATCCTCTCACTCCCCCACTTCTGGCCTGTACCCCAGTTCTTGTATGCATAAATAAATAAATCTTTGAAAAAAAAAAAAAGACTCTGCTCACAGAGGCTCAAAGGGTTAAGTGACCTGCCCAGGCTCACACAGAGGCACAAGTGGTCTGGCAACTTCCATCTGTGCCCCTGGCATGCAAAAGCAGCAGCTGGTTCTCAGGGGAACATTTCTGGCTGGCTGGGTGGCCCTGTATACCAAGGAGAGCAACGTACAGGTTGTTCTAGAAAGCTGTTTCCTGAGGCATGTTCCAAAGCAGTGGCTCTTAATTGTGGGTGTTCCTGGAAAAACCTAGGAACCCCTTTCAAAATACACATGCCCAGTTCCCTACCACCACGGCCAGTTCTCAACAGGAGAAGAGTCCCTCCGTATTGTTAAAAACAGCAATAATGCTATTACCAGTAATTTATATGGAAGTTATGTTTAAGCATTCCCAGATCCTCCAAATCTAGCCTACTCAATCATATCAAATAAACACGTTTTATTTTCAAGTACTGGGAGAAAGCTGTATATTCTCCTTGCTGTAACATTCCAGAAGGTAAGTCTCCCTTGTCCACTCCCTGACCTTAGGGCTCTCCCAGAAGTTGCAAACCACCATGATCTCTTGGATGTAAGTCTTCCCAGATTTTTTTCTAGGTATACACACATATTGATAACTTAATCTGGGTTCTTCCTCATCCTACACTATGTGCTATTTTACATCTTCTGCTTTTTCATGCAATGGAAGGCCTTGAGGATCTGTCCACTACCACCCGCATAAATCTAGTACACCATTTTATGATTTTTAAATGTTAGTAAATGAATAAATAAATTAAGGTAATTTTACAGGGTCAGAAGAGAAAACACACCCAGAGGGGCTCTGTCCCTTGGGGCAGCCTGGAATGACTACCCAGTCATCCTCTCCCCATCTCTTCATGGGCCAGGCTCTTAGTATATCTGGTTCTTCCTCCCTGGACTTACCCAGAAAGCTCATGTCCAGCCGCTGAAGGCTGGCCACATCCCAGGCCTGCCTGATGCCAATGTTTGGTAAGTTGAGGTTCACTTTTCCATCGTTGTGGAGCCGAAGCCTGAGGAATGTTCTCAAGTTCAAGGCCACTGCCAGTGCCACCTGTAGAATAAAAGCTAAAACAATTAGGCTGAGGGTAGATGGCAAGAAACATGGCTCCTGTCTTAGGAAAAAGGTGCCAATGTCAATGTGTGAAGAAGAAAGAGCAATACTAGCACACAGGCTGCTCCCACCTACGTCCTCAGCAGACACCACTCATCAGCCTTGGCAGGCCCTTTCTTTCACTAAGCCTGGGCACAACCACTACCAACCCCTTAGAAGTTCAGATCTACTGATCTCTGCCTTCCCCATGCAAAACCTCAGAGGCTCTCTAGAGTGGCTTCCCCATAACCATCACGTCTTCAAAGATACCTATAAGAACATAAGGAATGCCAGCATGGAGGCAAGGAAAGAATGAGCTCCAGATTCAGACAGACTTAGGTTCACTCATAGCTCTGCCGAGGTATATGGGACCTTTGTAAAGCTGCCTCAGTCTTCTCCTATGTCTCAGTTTCCACATCTGAGTTAATTAAAATTTAACCTCAGAGGGCAGTTGTGTTAAATGAGATCATGCATGATTCAGACTCCAACTCATCTTCTTGATTTCTAAATGCTGGTGTGCCCCTGGCTCAACCCTCAAGGCTGTTTTATTCTTCACTGAATCTCACTTCCTAGTTGACTTCACTCTGCCCGCAGGGCTGTACATCATCTTTTTGCCATGGTGCTGAGGGAGGCCAGAGAAACCTTTCAGTCAGCATAAGACCTCTTTTCCCTGCCTGGCTGGGGAGAAACTCTGATCTCCTCCCAGGTTATGTGTGTCAAGGCTTCCTTTTAGCTTCTTTTAAGATTCATATCAGGGAGAAGTGGTACCCAGTCCTGGGGGCCTCTTACCTTGCCGTGGACCACAGCATGTTCTCCATGAAGGATGACTTTCCCTGGAGCAGACACCAACAGAACTTCTGGCAACATGGCTCCTGGGACTCCTGAAAGGGAAAGGCTGAGAGAAGTAAGATTCCCTAGCGCTTAGAGCAGAGCTCTGAAAGTCTAGTGCAAGCCTATCATTATAACAAAAGGCAACTACCATCCAGCATCAGCTATGTGCCCAAAGGTAGCGCAGTGCAGCAGTTGGCTAAATACCTCAGAAAGATCTGGTTCAAATCCCAATTCTTCCATTCCCCAGTGATGTCCTCTTAGCCAACTCACTTAAATGGCTGTTAAACTTGCTTTCCCCATGTGCTCTATGAGGGCAAAAACTGTACTTAACCCCCACAGGTGGTCGGAAAGGTTAAGGTACCTCTCTCAATGTATCACTGGGAAGGTTAAATCGAATTAAACAAAGAGAAAAAGCAATGCCTGCCACATCGTATGCAATTGCTGAGTTACTGATAACTTATTTTTTGCACTGGCTCTGTTTTTGCTTCCAGTTCTTATAGCTATTAATGGTAGAACCATAAAACAAAACCGTGGACCAGAAAGAACTCTTTCTTAGACATGTAGGATGTCCAGGAAATGTGTCAAAATTATAAACAGCCTGCAGGAAACTGTTGCCACTAGCCTTTGGGCACACCGAAGCCAAGATCTCTTTAAGCCAGAGTTCTAGAAATTACTTGCAGGATCGACAGCTGTGAGCATTTTGGAATTTTAGAAATAATGCAAAATTACCCTCCATCTCAAGCTTTACGTGGGTCAGCTTACGGTGATATGACACGAACCGCACTACGAGCTAAGCATACCGTGATCTCCTTTCCTTAGAGGGGTGTTAAACAAGCTCAGAGCCGGGAAACGTACTGTTTATCCAAAGCACAAAATCACGTCTGTCAGATTCGAGGTTGTGGACCCTTCAAGACGCAGTCTCAGAGATGAAGAAACAGCGAGAGAAGCCGGGCGCCCGACCAGGAGCCGTCCAGGATCTCGGTCTTGCACCTGAAACTACCCGTTGCCGCGCCGCAGGTCTGGCATCTGCCGCCGCCGCCGCCTCCCCTCCGAATCCGAGCCTGAGCGGATCCGAGACTCCATCCCCCGAGCACCCGCCTCGGTTAGGAGGCAGCCTCTTCCTCCCACTCAGCCAATCAGAGTGCAGGAGCGCCTGGCGCATTAGCCAATAGGTGTTGCCGCCGAGCGGACACAGGTTTCCCCGCCCAGTTCCTTCCATGAACCAATGGAAAAAGAGTCCTGGGGTGTCCCGCCCTGAGGCGAGAGGGAGGGACCAATGGACAATCGTGGCTGTCCGGTGGCGCGGTCGGCTGTAGGAGGAGTCACCCCGGGACCCGGACGGGAGCCTGGCGGGGTCATACCCAACGAGGGGCCTGACGCATGGCTGTGTGGGGCCCAGCTGGCCGCCTTGGCCTGCGCCGGAGTCTCAGCGCCAGCCGGCTGCTGTGTTCCCGTTTCCAGAGCGGCGGCCCTCAGGGCGTGGAAGACGGGAACAGGTGAGTGCTTGACTGGGAGGATAACTCGAATACTTGTCGTGAATTGTGGTGTCGTCACCCTGCTATGTCACACCGCTGTGACGTCACGCAGCAAACTGCCCGGTGACTTCCTCTCTTAGTCCTGACGTCACCGTGGGCCATGCGGAAGCTGGGAGATTGCCCAGGATGAGCCCGAATGAAGTACAGTTACAGTCATTCAGGGCATGTCCCACTCGTTGCCCTACCAGCCCTACCAGTTGCCTGCGTTGTACAGTCAGGAGGGACCTCGGTTCAGATTTTAACCTTTAACTAAAACAGTTTATACTTGAAGATACAGAGTCACACCAACGATCTAAAGAGTGCTGTCGTCATATACTTTTAAACTTGCACCCCATTCCATAACCTTAGAACCTTGTTACAGAGTAACCCCGTGGGGTGCCTGTCTGGGTTCTCACCCGTGTGCTTAAAAGAGACTTAAAAACTCAAATGCAGGCACACACAATAAAATTAATAAGATTTATTTACAAAAAGAGAAAAGAAAAGATGAAGAAATAAATTGGTAAAAACGTCCTACCAGTTTTTCTGAGCTGGACTCTTCTTGCCTACTCAGGAAAACTCTTGTCAGTCCACACCATGGACCAATAGCCCCCCCCTCAAGCTTACAGGTCAGGTATTTAAATCCCCAAAACCATTGCTTAACTCCACCCTCAGTCCTTAGCATCCTTCTTTTGGTGATGAAGGCATTCTGGGATTTGTAGTCCTAGGTGTCCTGGCTCTCTCCAGCCTGAGGTGGGGGTGGGGTCCTGGGACACTCCCCCTTCTTGAGAACCACCCTCTTGCAACCTGAGGAGTGCCATGAACTAGTAAGGGATTAATACAGTTCATAGACCCAGTAATTTAATCTTTGAATAACCTTGTAATGCCACACTTGACTTTTGAGATATGTATTAAAGGTATTATTTTGCTACTGGAAAGTGCCAGTTTTTGACACCCCCACCCCCAAAAAGGGTCCCAACTTGGTGGAGTAGAGGGTGAAGGATAGAGGTAAGCGTTTGGGGTCTGGAGTAAGTTCATCTTGGGCATGAGCCCCAGCCCTGAGTGATCTAGAAAGTTAAATCTCTATTTTGTGAGCTACAGTTTCCTCACAATAATAGGCAGCTCACCTTTGGGCTGTCAGAAGTTTCTAGAGATAATACTGGTAATCCATGTAGCACAATGCAGGGACTGTAGAAAGTGATTAGTTATTTCAGCAAATATTTATTGAACGTCTGCATTGAATAGTGCACTACATCAACTCTGGATGTGGGAAAAACACAGAGATTGTCCACTAAGGGGTTAAAGCTCAGAAGGATGGAGGGGAGAGATGGAGTGGGGGGGCAGAAGTGTTGCCTCTGAAGCTGTGAGCCACAAACTGAGACCCACTAAAGGAACTGCCCCCCTCCCTGCATTATACACCATCCCCACTCATCACCTCTTGATGTCTGTTTCTCATTAGGCCACAGCCTTCATTGAAGACACTCAAGATCCCCAAGATTTACACCAAAACAGGAGACAAAGGTAGGGTGGGGACAGGTAAAGAATGTAAAGAAAGATGTGGCAGGCTCCTTTTAAAAGTTCTTCCAAATTCTTTGCAGCCATTAAAAAGTATGTAACAATATACCTCAGACCTCATAAGCATCTGACATGAAATGAAAAATACTTAACACTTGAAAGTTTCAGGACAGTCTAAATAATTAGAATCCATTGGATAAAGGTGTGTGTATTTGCATATATTTACACATGTGTTCGGATATGCAGAGAATGTAGTCATACTTCTATGAATGATGGGGTTATCTTCTGAGAAATGTGTCATTGGACCATTTCATCATGTGCAAATGTCATTGTAATTACACAAACCTGGATATCCCACTACACAGGCAAGACATAGGGAACACTTATATGTGGGGTTCATCATGTGGGGCATGGCTGTCACCTGAAAAGTCACACCTGGGAGAAAGATTGAGCTGTGGGAGAGAGAGGGAAATGAACAGAGGGGCTTTCGTGGTTTACTGGTCATACTTTCATTCTATTGATTGTTTTTGTAAGGAGTACATATTACATTGATAATTTTAAAAAAATACTGGGACCTAATGCTGTACAGAAAAAAGTAAGAAGTTGGGCCTCCCTGGTGGCACAAGGGTTAAAGTCTCAGCCTATGAAGGAAAGCTGTCCACAGCCACTGCAGCACAAGTTTGATCACCAGCCAGGGAGATTCCCACATGGCGCAATAGACCTCTCCTGTCTCACCTGCTGCTCCCCTCAGCAGTGTGCTTCAGTTGATCTGCCTGTTCTGCTCCCCACTCTGTCTCTGGTGAATCCTCTCACCACCCCACTCCTCTGACCTACACCCCAGTTCTTGTATGCATAAATAAATAAATCTCTTTAAAAAATGAAAGAAAAAAGTAAGAGGCAGAAGACTATGTCAATATGATACTATCACCTAAAGTTTAGAACCGTACAAACCACTAGTATATATATTTGGGGGGCTATATACTCGGGTAGCAAAATATAAAAATATGCATAGAGGCCTCCCTGGTGGTACAGCAGTTAAGCGCTGTGCTGTGGAGCTGTCCGCAGCGGCGACACCAGTTCGTCACTCGGCCGCCAGTTCGTTGCTCGGCCGGGGAGATTCCCACATGGCGCGGCAGACCTCTCCTGCCTCACCCGCTGCTCCCCTCAGCAGTGTATTTCTGTGGATCTGCCTGTTCTGCTCTCTACTCTGTCTCTGGTGAACCCTCTCACCGCCCCATGCCTCTGGCCTGTACCCCAGCTTGTATGCATAAATAAATAAATCTTTAAAAAAAATATTCATAGGAAGTGTTTAATGCCACTGAACTGTACACTTAAAAATGGTTCAAGTGGTAAATTTTGTGTTTGTTATCTTACAGCAATAAGAAAAAGAAAGAAAGTGTGCAGAGAATGACAAGTATCAAAAAGGTAGTGTTAGTGCCCACCAGCCAAAGACCTCCAGGGACAATCGCTGGTCAGAGTTGGTCCATTAGGTCATTACAACTAGGGAGACAGCACCCTTGGGACCTATGGGGAAGATCAGGCAAAGGATGATGGAAAGGACTTCTAGGATTGGGCTTACGTTAGGTGATTTAGGGAGAATGGGGGGGGATCTTTGCTCTAGATTGTGGACCATCAGTATTCAAGGGCTAATTTTTTTTTTTACATCGTTGTTAATTTTTGTATAATGCTTCATTTCTCCCATCAGGTATAATCCCCATAAAATTCCCACCACCAAATTACCATGAACTGTCACTTGTGCTCTTACCGCCCCTTTTCTGACCCCTCTCCTTCTCTCCCCTGTGGCATGTCTCAGTTTTATAGTTTGCCTGCTACTTTTGTCTTTTTTTTTTTCTGACCGCTCATTAGGTTTTCCTATATTCCCCCATAAGTGAAAAAATCCAATATTTTTCTTTTTCCTTCTGACTTACTTCACTGAGAATAATCCCTTCCAGCTCTATTCATGTTGCTGTGAATGGCAAGAGTTTATCTTTTTTGATTGCTGAGTAGTATTCCATTGTGTATATATACCACATCATCTTGATCCAGTCATCTGTTTTAGGGCATTGGGTTGTTTCCATATCTTAGCTATTGTGAATAGTGCTGCAATAAACATAGAAGTGCAGGTTTCTGTTCGAATTAATGTTTTTGTGTCTTTTGGGTAGATTCCTAGGAGTGAAATTGCTGGGTCATATGGTAGCTCCACTTTTAGTAATTTGAGGGTCTTCCACACAGTTTTCCATAGTGGTTGGACCAGTTTACATTCCCACCAGCAATGTGAAAAGGTTCATTTTTTCTCCACATCCTCTACAATGGCAAATTCTTTAATTGGGTATCAATCATTTCTCTCTGCAAGGTGGGAGGGACCAAGAGGGGCTAGAGCCATAACTGATAAAATGCAGTCGCTCGCATTGGCCAGGAAAGAGGGAAATTTGCTCCTTTTCATCACTTGGACAGCGTTCTCTGCTCAGACACGGTTATGGAGTGGTCTTGTTGGGTTTTGATTTGTCATCACAGTGGCATGTGTGTGGCTGTTGTATAAAATCATGTGTTCAACAGAACACCACTGCCTACCTGTGAGTGCCAGCGCACCACAACCCAGCTGGTCGAGTGCTGGCCAGCTCCTGACTGTCAGGAGCAACTTTTCCTTCTCAGTGGTTGTGGGGGGAAATGGAACTATGTCCCGGGCATAGGTACAGAGAACTTTCATTCTGTGTGAAATAGAATGTGTATATAACATGTACGCCTGTGTTTTAATTCTTTAGCAGGACAGTTAGTGCATGGCTTTAAAGCTTAAAATAAAAACATTTCAGGGAAGAACTGAGGATAACAGTTACCCTTAGGAGCTAGCAACTGAAAGGGGGTACGTGGGTGCTTCTAGCATCAGGCTCTCTTTCTTGCTGATCGCTGAGGCATATTCAGTTAGTTGGAGCACTTTTCTGCGTGTATGTTACACTTTCCATGAGAAGTTTTTAAAAAAAGAGCATATCAGGGAAAACAAATCTTCATTTGGGTGGCTGAATGTTTTTTTCACAGGATTTTCTAGCACCTTCACTGGAGAAAGAAGACCCAAAGATGACCAAGTGTTTGAAGCCTTGGGAACTACTGATGAATTAAGTTCAGCTATTGGGTAAGGGGGTTGAGATTGGTCTTGGGGTAGAGTTTGCATTGGGCTGTAGACATGTTTCCTCTGTGGCTCTGCCTGCTCCCGCACTGCTGCCCTGGCCACATCACACTCACTTGCCCTGCCACCCTGGCAGCCTCGCTCTTCAAGTGCGTGCACACCAGGAAGCGCATATTCAGTGAAAGAATTGAGTTGAGCACAGTACACAGAGCACTAGATGTGATCCCTTTTGTGAGGCTTATCCTCTAAACTAGCACATACCAGTCAGAGGTGAGAAGGTGAGCTCCGCGTTAGTCAGGACCAGCCAGGTCATGCTGTGATAACAAACAACCCTAAATGCTTGTGGCTTACGACACCAGAGTGTATTTCACCCTCTTACCTGTCCACCGCAGCTGGTGTGTGTTTCTGCTCCATGTGGCCTTTACTCTGGTATTCAACCAGCAGGACAGCCACTGTCTGGGACAATAATAGTTATCATGCCAGAGGGAAGAGAGATTTGGTAATATGACACATTAAATCTGCTCAGTTTACTGGTCAGTGCCAGTCACAAGGACATGCCTCTCTTGACAGCAGAGAGGTGGAAAGGGCAGTAAATATTTGAGATCAGTTGTCCAGCCCACCATGCATAGCACTCTGTCAATGATGTGAGCAGCAATTCCTGAAATGCTGATTCACAGGCCCTGTGGGTGAAGGTCAGGGCTATCAGCAGACCTTAGGTTAAAATATTCTATCACTGCTGATTGCTGTGTGACTTTAGGCAAATCACTTAGTTTCTCTAAGCCTCTCTTTCCTTTTCTGTATCCATCTCGTTAGTTTCTTACGAGACTTGATGAGGTCATTCCATGTTTCACACTTAGGACAGAGCCAGATCCCAGGAATAATTAGGTCAGCTATTACTTTCATCATTATCAAAACTTACCTGTTTGTGACTTCCACTTCTCAATCACAGGCCTGACTAGGTGAGATTTTCAAACAGATAATGCGCAGTGGAGCTAGTCTGCGAGCAGAGTAGAGAAGGCAGGTCCCTTTGGGGTGTCTAGGAACCTGGGGGGGGCGGAGGAAGCAGACATCAGGTGAAGTGGGCAGAGGGGAAGGCGGACGGTGAGTTCTGGCATGAGCTGTTCAGAATCAGCAGGTCAGCAAGCCGTTGTCACTCAGTCCACGTGGGGCTGGAGACTGGGGGAATCTCGATCATGGGGTCCCTCTTTATCAGATGTTGATCAAGTGCTGCGTGCACCAGCCACTGATAAGCAGAGAGCTTCAGCCCGGCCTTCAGGAGCCACAGTCGGGGTGCAGGGGGCTCCCCTATGGGCTGCGTCCCGGGAACTGTTTCAGTGAGCGGATGTTCTTGAGCAGTTACAAAGTACCAGGCTGTCCATCTGTTGTGAGGGACAGACTCTGTCCCCGCCCACCAGCCCTTCCCAGAAGACCAGCTCTAAACAGTGATTTCACGTTTGTTTCTTCTAAGTGGCAGCTCTTTATTTTGAGATTTCAAAGCCATTTCCCACCCTTCTCTTTGTCTCTGTGCCCAGGAGGCTGACCTTTGTCACCTGATGATCCCAGTTCCCTGTCCTCTGACTTACAGAGGGTCCAGCAAATGGGAGAGGCCCACAGCAGGTGGGACAGTGGGTGGAGTGGGGTGTGGGAGGATTTATATTATTCTCCCCACAGTGTGGTGGCTCTGGCTGTGGCTTCCACATCTCTCCCCGCCCTGGGGCTCCAGGCTGTAGACTCACTCAGAATCCAGTTCTCTCCAGATTAGGAATGCTGTCCGCCTCTCTTGCTCCTTCAGGCTCCTGCTCTTGCCTCTGCCAACATTGTCGGTGGCCACAGCTGTTCCCATACCCTGTGAATTGGCCCTGCATGTATGTGACTTCCTTGGGAACCCTTCGAAGGCACCCTGTTCCCTGCCCAGACCTGACTGGTCAGAAGGGGACTTCTGAGGGAGGCCAGAGCCTGTCCTGACCTGCGGGAGGACACTTTGCTTTCCCCACCCCACCTAACCATGCAGCCTTCGAAGTCCCACCTCTTGTGTCATTTCCTGCAGGAAGCCTTCCCTGAACCCTCACCAAGACCAAGCTTCCTAGGACCCTCGCTTTCCTTCATAGCGCTGGCTTTCAGTTTTTACTTCGCCTTCAGTCGTGTAATGTTCGATTCACATCTCCCTCACCTAGTGAATAGACCCATGTCCCTTTTGTTCACAGGGGCTGGCTAGACCAGGCACTTGGAGGGGAACTGTGGACTGGATGAGTAATGACTGTAAGAAAAGGCTCTTTGAGAAGCAGACCCTTCTGTGCAAATGGGAGGTTATGATGTTCTTATTGTCAGCAAGGAAAATAACCTCGTGGCTATCACAGCTAGACTAGCGAAATGGCCAGCCACTCGCCACCATTGCCTCGCCTGCCCCAGGGCCGGGGGATGTCACCACAGAGGCAAATTCTCTTTCCTTTTTCCTCCTAGGCTCGCTATGGAATTTATCACAGAAAAGGGTCACCCTTTTGCTGAAGAGCTTCAGAAAGTGAGTAGCATCCTTCACCCCATTGGGACTTTTTTTTTAAGCCCTGAGGCCTGGTAACCCCGACTGGAATTGCCATCTAACCATCACCCCCTCTCTGTGTCACCCAGGGCTCGTCTTGCTCCCTCTGCGAGCCTTTGCTTCTTTACCTGTGAAATGGGGACACACGGATGTGGTGGTGGTGGTGAGGATGCACTTGGGGAAATGTAGGGGACCGTGTTCTCTCCCCAGACCAATGCTGTCCACAGGGGACTTTGGGAGATGGGCAGAGATATTTTTAGTTGTCACAGCTGGAAATAGGGGTACCACAGGCCTCTGGCGGCTAGAGGCCAGGGATGGAGCTGAATATCCTGCAGGGCACAGGACAAGCCCTGCCCCCTCTCAACAGGGAACGACCCTACCCCCAGTGGCAAGAACACTGAGGCCGTGCAAGCCAGGAAGCCCAGCTCGCTGCAGTAAGACCTCAGCCGGGGGCTGGTGGGTAGTATTTTGGTTCTGTTCCTTCAGGAGCAGTGGAAACACTGACGCACAGAGAGAATTTTGAGAGTGGAGCCAGGGATGATCCCGTGAAATGCTCAGGATGTGATGGTTTCAGGGTTTCCGCGCACACGTTGACTCCCGTCTTTACATGCTGCTTCCCAGAGGGTCAACCCTGGGACCAAACCCACTTCAGTCTCAGGCTGCAGGCCAGGCTGGAGCCCTCTGAGCCCCCTGCCAACAGACGGCGGTGAAGGGGCTGCAGAGGAGGGAGACATATTTGCTGGAACATTCTGTGAAATGAGGTGCCTCCTGTGTGATGGAGGGAGGTCTTTACCCTCGAAATGGCCCCGTCACATCCACAGTGGTCATTTCCGGGTGCTGTGCTCACCTCTGAGCAGGTTTTTGGGGTGGGGGTGAGTCCCCGTGCTTTAGGTCACAGCTTCAACATCAGCTCCTGGGCCTTCCCTGGTCACCCCCACCTCCCTGGCGTAGCGTCTGTCCCGGCCTGCCATGGCTCCCTGCTCACCCCTCAAACAACAGGCTACCCAAGGCCCCCCGTGTGAGGCCCCATCCAGAAGTGTCCAGGTGTCATCTGGCCAATACATAGAGGGCAGGGGAGGCTGAAGCCGGGCCAGGCTGCTCTGGGTTGGTAGGTAATGGTTTAGTGATCCGGGAACTTAGCAAGGCATTGTTTCGGGAGGCTGCATGACAAATATATTTTTTGTCACCTTCCTCCCAAATCTCAAAGCCTTTGACCCTCGAGACTGAGCGCTCGATCTCAGACGCCGCCCAGATGGCCTCCGCAGCTCCTCCCACACCTCGGCGCATGCTCGCGACGCCGCGGCCTTGGAGCAGATGAGTGATGACTGCCCGGGTCTAGCTCACAGCAAGCAGGTCATCGGGCTCTTTGCCTGCCTTGCCAGCCGTCCCCTCCTGGGGCACCCCAAGGGCCTGCCTGGGAGCCCAGCCTGGCCCCGGGGGCTCCTCGCTGGGCCTGCAGAGAGGTGCCAGCCAGTGTGTTGGCTGCTTTTCTTACCTCGCCCTGTTTGATCCTCGAGAGGCCCATGAAGTGGAGGTTAATTCTGTGTTCTAGAGGAAAGAGCTGAGGCTCAGGACGGGCGACTTCCCCAAGGAAGTGTGTGATTCCCATGCTCAGGAATCAGCGAGCTGGGATCCGCTTCCCACACTAGTGCCAACTCTCGACAGTTGGCCGGCCCAGGGGTGGTGTTAACACTGCCCCTTCCATGGAAAGCCGTAGGGACACACTAAGCGGTTTGGTAACTTGCCCAAGGTCAGCTGGTCAGCGACCCGGAGAGGCTTCCACCCAGTGCTGCCGCGTGCAGCCTCTGCTCCTGTCCGCTGTGACCTGCTCCTGGCACGCTGTCGCAGTGGCCCTCTTAGCAGAGACACGGACCTCCCCACAGCCCGCCACCAGCTGGAGTGGAGCCCAGGCAGGCACCAAGGCAGAGGCGGTATCTGTGGTGTGGCCACAGCTGTGTGCTGGGCCTCCCTCGTGTTTGGGCCTGGAGTTCTGGCAGCAGAGCTCAGCAGGCCACCTCTGCTCAGGCAACACCGGTGCTCCCGCCCCTTGTAGCACAGACCTCCCCCAGCCTCGCTCCTTGCTCCCAGAGTGCCCCTTGTACCTGCTGACCATGTTCTCGCAGGTCTTGTCCTTTTAGTTGAGGAACCACTGGCACGTTTGGCCTCTTGACCAATGTTTGCCAGTTAGAAAACCAAAGCTGTCAGGTACATGGGAGACGAGGATCAGGGTGAGAAGGTTCCCCCTGACTGACAGCAGGTGCCATTTGTCCTCTGCATAACGCAGCTGTCCCCAAGGGTGCCAGGCTGGTGCCCAACACAGACTCTTGCTGGAGCTTCTTTTTTTTTTTTTTATTTATACATACAAGCTGGGGTACAGGCCAGAGGCGTGGGGCGGCGAGAGGGCTCACCAGAGACAGAGTGGGGAGCAGAACAGGCAGATCAGAAATACACTGCTGAGGGGAGCAGCGGGCGAGGCAGGAGAGGGCTGCCGCACCATGTGGGATTCTCCCCGGCCGGGCTTCGAACTCGCGTCACTGCTGCTGACAGCTCCACAGCGCAGCACTCAACCTTTGCGCCACCGGGGAGGCCCTCTTGCTGGAGCTTCTGACAGAGTTTACTAATTAGCTTTTAAATACCAGCTAATGAGCAGTTCCAGTGGGCCCCAACGGACCAGCCCCGAGCGCCTGCGACGTGTCAGGTGGCATCTGCACGGGAATCGCCACGTCTGCCCAGCCACCACGAGCAGGTCTTCATCTGCACCTTCTGTTGCTCCCCCAGATCCAGTGCTCACTGCAGGACATCGGCTCCGCCTTGGCCACGCCCCGCTCCTCATCCAGGGAGGCTCACTTAAGTAACTCTTTCCCTGAACCCCCTGTGTGCTCGGAGGGCCCTGCGGGGGGTGGGGAGAGTCTCCTCCTGGGTGTCACCTGGCACCCGTTAGCCTTGCTCACAGGCACTGGGAGGGAAGGGATCTTGCGGGCCAGCAGAAGTGGTTTTGGGGTGCCCGGGCAGAGGGGACCTCGTGGCAGCTCCCCTGTGCCCCTTACTCCGCAGAACGCACCGAATTCCAGGCAGGCCCTGTGCTGGAGCTGGAGCAGTGGATCGACAAGTACTCCAGCCGGCTGCCCCCTCTCACCTCGTTTATTCTGCCCGTAGGTATCACGCTGCCTCAGCCTGGGGCCAGCTACAGGCCAAGGTCACTGACAAAAACACCCAGGCGTTGAAATGGAACCCTCTTTGACTCAACAGTGCCAGCAGCTGCCCTCCGGCCCCAAGTCCCCTCTAGACCCTCAGCGATGCCCCCCCCAAGCCCTGCCCACTTTGGAGGGACACCTGTCTGTCTGTCTGTCCCAATGCCTCCCGTCTGCAGTGGGTACATGTGCCCACCCCCAGCCCCGGCCAACGCCCGTGTTCTCCTTTCAGTCTGGAGGCAGGAGCAGCGCCGCACTGCACTTGTGCCGGGCCGTGTGCCGCCGAGCGGAGCGACGGTGAGCAGGCCCCAGGCAGGGCGGGAGCAGGCCGGGCCTCATCCCTGCCCCGGTCCCTGCGCTGTGGAGGGACCAGGCAGGGAGACAATATAACCGCACCTCAGGATCAGAGCTTCGGGGTCAGGTGTGGAGGGAGTGAGCGGTGGGGTAGGTCTAGGGGTTCAGCTGGTTGTTTGTAATAATAACATGCTCGTGAAATTCACGCAGGTACTCGGTGAGAATTCCCTCCCCCTTCTGCCCCAGCTGCCCCATTCCTGGGCTGGCCTGAGCTGACTGGGAGGCGTGGGGCAAGGGGAAGCCAGAGGGCTTCGCCTTTATCCTGAGAGTAGCAGGAAGCACTGATGGGTTTTTGGCCGTGGATGACAGCGCAGGACCCCATGTGGCTGTGGGGGCCCAGCCCCATCAAGTCAGAGAGTCAGGGGCCTCCACCAGTGGCTGATGGCTTCTCAAGGAAACTTTAAAAGAGTAACTGCAACATCACCCTTGACGCCACACATTGTGCACGCTGTTCCCCGGCTTTCCGGACAAAGGGGGTAAAGCCCTACCTGGATATAGCAGACAGGGCTGTGCCCTTGACGCCTCATGATAACCCTGGGAGACAATAGTGGCAACCCCCATTTTTCAGGAGTCAGGAGATTGGGGTTCAGAGGGATGACAATGGCTGGGGTCCCCCAAGTTGTCCATGACACATCCGGGTCTGAGCTCAGGTCTGTCTTGCCCAGACCCCAGCTGTCCCTTTCACTCCACATCATAAAGGCCTTTCCTTGTGAAAGGCTCATGCACCCAGGTGGCTTCTGAGGGGGTGATGTTAAAAAGCCTGGGCCTCAGAAAAATCATTTGGGGCCCTCCCTGGTGGCGCAGCGGTTAGGCGCTGCGTTGCGGAGCTGGCAGCAGCGGCAGCGACGCGAGTTCAACACCCAGCTGGGGAGATTCCCACATGGTGCGGCAGACCTCTCCTGCCTCACCCGCTGCTCCCCTCAGCAGTGTGTTTCCGTCAGTCTGCCTGTTTTGCACCCCGCTCTGTCTCTGGTGAACCCTCTCACTGCCCCACACCTCTGGGCTGTACCCCAGCTTGTATGCATAAATAAATAAATCTTTAAAAAAAAAAAGTCATTCGGACAACGGCAGCCGCATCGGCAGTGCTCATAGTAGCCCAGACTTGGACACAGAGGTCCAGCCACGGGTCCTCCCTGCACCACACAGGGAGGTGAGACTGGCCTGTGAGACACACGGCAAGACGGGATGGACGAGCCTTTGCCCCTGCCATGTGCCAAGAGCAGCCTGGAGCTTGGGAGGGTGCCCGGGTTTTGCTGGGCAGGCCTCACACGCGGCCTGGGCTGCTAGCCAGCTGCGCAGATTTGGGCAGGGGATGCAAACTTAGAGCCTCAGTTTCGGGGAGAGTGCCTCCCAACAAGGGTTACACAGCACAGCTGGCATGCACAGAGGGCCTGGTCAGGGCCTGCCACATCCCCGGGACAGGGCAGACAGCCGTCCACATCCATGCACACAGGCAGGCGTAGCAGGCCTCGGAATCGTGCATGGAACTGTGAGTCTGGCCTGCTTGGTTCTTTTTCTCTCCTGTGAAGTTGCTCTAAGTTTGTATTTATTTTTTAAGATTTACTTATTTGTGCATACAAGAACTGGATTCTAGGCCAGAAGTGTGAGGGGTAAGAGAATTCACCAGAGACAGAGTGGGGAGCAGAACAGGCAGATCGACTGAAGTACACTGCTGAGGGGAGCAGCGGGCGAGGCAGGAGAGGTCTGCTGCGCCATGTGGGAAGCTCCCTGGCCGGGAATGGAATTTGTGCTGCAGTGGCTGTGGCCAACTTCATAGTGCTGAGACTTAACCCCTTGACCACCAGAGAGGCTCCCAGTTTGCTCTAAGTTTTAACTTAAAAGGGGCTAAGAGTGGCAGCTCCTTGGGAATTAAGGGTGAGATTCCACCTTCCTTTAAAGGCTGGAGGCTGACCTCCCACCCAAGAGAACCCCAGGCCCAGTGGCCCCGGACGTGGTACCTTCCCTGCTGCCCTAGCCCTCCCCGCCAGGCCCTCACGTGACAGCCCACGGGAGGGGGAAGGGGGGACAGGGTACTCTGCTTGGACCCTCTGGTAATGATTTTCCAGCCATAACGCTGGGTGGGCTGCTGGCCCGGCGCCACCCCGGGGCCCGGGCGGCTGATCTTGTCCTGTAGGGTGACGGGTGTCTCCTCCCTTGCAGCGTGGTGCCACTTGTCCAGATGGGTGAGACGGATGCAAATGTTGCCAAGTTCTTAAACAGGTACTGGGATGGGATTCAGAGTCTCCCTCCATGGTGACTGGGCACATTGTGGAAAAGAACAGCGGCGAGGTGGACATGGAGTGTCCACTCACATTTACTCTCTTCATGACCCCACCGAGGGGCTGCTGTGTGCCAGGCACGGGGATGCGGCTGGGAGCAGGGGGCGCTGCCCCCGTCCCCAGTGAGTGCAGATGGTGTTGGGAGTGGCTGCCGGGGCGCCGGGTCCTGGCCCCTGGGAAGAACGAGCACAGTCTGCCCCCGGCAGGAAGCCAGGTGGGGGCGGCAGCCGCGTTCTGCAGACCCCGCCCCGGCCCTGGCGCCGGAGCCGGGCGCTTGGCTCTCGTGGAAGCTGGCCCCGAGTGCCATCCATCAAGCCCAAGTTGGCTGAGCACCCGCTGTCCCCCCCGCTGCTCCTGGGTCGAGTGATTTATATTTCCTTCATGAAGGCCAATATGAGAAAGACCCAGTTAGCATTGATCTCTCTCTTCAAATCATTCCCTTGGCTTCTCTCTGCCCCTTCAGACTCAGCGACTATCTCTTCACATTAGCCAGATACGTGGCCATGAAGGAGGGCAATCAAGAAAAAACATACAAGAAAAATGACCCGTCCGACCAAGCCTGAGGCACGGGGAGATGCTGGAAAAGGGGCGCTTTGTCGATCCCGCCTTGGTGACGACGGTGGAGAGAAGTTGGCCCTTGGGTGTCCTGGCATCTGGAGGCCTCCCCAGAGGGGCTGGACGCTGGCCTTTTGTCTGGACGACTTTCTGCCCTGCCACTTTCCTCCAGAGACGTGGCTCTTTCAGAATTCTGGTCCCGCTCCTCTGGGCCCTCCTGGGTCTCAGAGGAAGTGGGAATGAACTTGGTGTTGCAGAAGAAAGGTGACGTGGTCGCTGTGCTGAGGCGCCACACAGAAACAAATAAAAGTGCAAAGACCTGAGCTGCGTGCATGCCCGCGTGCGTGTGTGGGAGGGGGGGGCGGCAGAGGGGGCCGAGCCCTGCCACCGCCAGCTCGGGTTGTTGGGGATTTGGAATAGTAACTGTGGCCCTTGGAGATGTAACCATGATCTACCTGTGCCAAATGGCTTTAGCTGTCACTCTTCAAAAGAGGAAGGCAGGCAGGATTTGGAAGTTTAGCCACCTCTGAGCCATCCGTCAACCAAAGTGGGGCAGACAGCTGCAGACTGGCAGGTATGGCCTCAGAAACACCTGGCCCGGAGAGCGTGGTGGGGTGCAGCCTGGACGGTGGTCTTCCCGACGGGGGAGCCTTCCTCTGTCGAGGAGAGCCTGGAGCGAGAAACAGCTCCTCTTAGCAGAGGGCATGTCCTGCCCAGGGCGGGCGCGCAGGGCCCAGGAGGGGAGTGTGAGACAGTGAGACCTTCCTCCTCCTCCGAGGCTGACACGGCTGAGACTGATTTCCCTGGTGTTGCACTTGGCTGGTTTATGCCTCTGAGATTGGTGCCACGACCGTATTTTATTTCGCTTGTCACCACTGCTCCCTCCTGCTAGGAAACGACACCGCCGGTGCCAGCTGTGTCCTTGGGAAGAGGGATATTTATGAAGGTTGAAGAGGCAGCCCTCAGAACCTCAAGACTCCTCGCTGCTAATTGCAGTACATGACTTCGGAAGGGCAGGCTTTCGCGAACCATCGGGGCTGAAATGCCCGGTGAACTCAATTAGACGATTCCTTCACCGAGTGCTTAGTGTGAGGCTGCCAGCTGCGGGACAGGGGCGCGCCCAGTGCTCTGCTGTCCTGGCCGGCAGGTCAGCAAGCCTTGAAGTGACCAGTTGTGTGCTTGTGGCTGTTAATCTGGCACTGCTTCTGCTTGTTGTGCCCGAGGAACAGGTCCACCTCGCCCCTCAGGTCCTTCTGATCCTGGTCAGCAGTGGTGGCGTTTCAGGCTGGGCAAGTGGCTGGGATGTAGAGGCCGTGAGCGAAGGCCCCTGCGGGGTTCCCTGCCCAGTGGTTCGTGCCACTGGGTTCACGAGACACAGCAGGCGCTCGGGGTGTGTGACCCCCGACACAGCCAAGCACACAGGTTCAAGAGAGGCTCGAAGGGGCCCCCTGCCGGGCAGCACTCATGCCACCCAGGGGGAGTTGTTCAAGGGGAGCTTGTGGCAAATCACTAAATTCTATCCACACTCCAACATCTTCTGGCAGGAAGCAGTGCACCGATAACAAAACAGTCCCATACTCCCGGCCACAGTAATACACACCCCACAAAGGACTAGGGGAGCTCTTTGAGGAAGTCCAGCCTCCCACAGAGGCCATTTTAGAAACAAGGCAGTTTGCCTGTTGTCAAATCCTGTCCCCACCAGCCCTTGCTGAGAGGGGCTGTCACAGGGGGCATGTTAGCCCCCCAGGTTCCCAGGCCCTGCCTGTGTCTTCCCCTTACCAGCAAACTTTCCCCCAGAAACTTGCCCAGGCACGGGAAGGACTCAGCACCTCTGGAACTGGCATCCTGGCCTGCCAACCTGGGAAAAACAGGAATTCTGCTTTGGGGGTTGGTTCAAAACTCTCGCTCCTCTGTGGTGCCTTCCTCAGCCCTACTGGAGCCTGAGCAAAAGGAAAACTGCCTCTGTACATCCTCAAGTAGCTGCGTGTGTGGAGGAAAGCAGGAGAAGCTGATAAAGGTGCGACAAAGCACGACTCTCAAGCCACGTGCTGCCCAGTCTGCAGGAGGGTGCCCGCTGCCCGGAGACGCAGGGCTGGGACAACGAACGAGCTGGGTGATCTCCCTTCCTTGTGAGACCTGTGGGCGGTAGACTGTTTCGGGAAGGCGGCATGTATGTTTTATTTTTGCAAAAGTTTGAATTTTAAAAATGGTGCTTGAAAGGATTAATGCTCTTGATTGCTGGAGGAGGTTGGCACCCCCATACATGGGACACCCCAGATCCAGGCCTGGCTCTCAAGCAGCATTAGTGACCTTGCCAGAGATGAGTGGGCGACTAGCGATTCCATGGGGAGAACCCCAGTCGGCCCCGGGGGCTCAGACATATCAGGCTACCCTGAGTGAGGCTTGCTGTGCTCTCTTGCTTTGCAGGTGAGGAAACTGAGGCTCAGGGGAACAACTTGTCTCGGGGAGTCAGCACCAGGATGTGCCCTTGTGACTCCTGGCCCAGTGCTCCTCCCCTCCCCGCCGCCGCCCGGCAGTCATTTTCATCATCACCTGGGCCACAGAGAACAATGTCAGGCACTAATATGTCCTGCTGTCTCATTTCTCAACCTGCTTTCCCTTAACTGATACTTCACGGCTATGGTTAATGTGCATTTTTCACCGAGTAATTTTCACAGCCCGAACTTGTAACATCCCAATGACAAACGTCCCCGGTTCCGAAGCCCCGTCAGCTGCAATGTCACCCTCGCCTCCTCCCCACAGCCTCCCCCGACAGCCCATGTGGTTTTATGATCGCTCCTGTCCCAGTTATCGCTACTGAACCTTTAAGAATCTAGACGCATTTCAAGTTTAATTGAATAAAATTCTTTGTATAATGAATTCCGCATGAATGCTACATAAATCAGTGCCTGGAAGGATTTGTGGCTCGTCCCTGCCTCCAGACAGGAGTGTGCCGGGAGCCTCGCTGGGGATGATGGGCCAGGCTGTCCCACCTTGCTCACCGAGGGGACTCACTGCGCCTTTGCAGCCCTGTGGGGGTGCAGTGCTCATTGCTTTGGCCCCTGCTTTTCTGCACTGATAGTCAGCACTTGCACCCGTGGAGAGGCAGGTTGGGGACCCTCAGGAACTTTGGGGGTCCCCTTGTGTATCCCCACTCTACTGATTCAGAATCCTCTGTTGAAGGCTGTGTGCAAGCCCCCTAGAAGGTTCAGGCAGGAATCCCTGCCCTGAGATAGCCCCTGCGGCCCCCTCTTCAGGAGCTAATAGAATCCTTAGCCTCTTTGGGGGTCTGGAGAGGCCCAGCTCTTGGGGTTGGCCTGGGAGGCTGCTAGGACACTTCTGATGCCTGCAAGATCGCAAAGGGCAATAAGCAACAATCAAATGTAGGGCCTGGGTTGGCCTCAGGCAGACTCAGGTTCAAGACCAGCTCTGTCATTTCCTAGCTTCAAGATCCTAGGGAAATCATTCCATTCTTCTCAGACTTGTTTCTTTATCTGTAAAACGGGGGTGATAATATTTACCCCATAGAGTCACTGGGTTAGTTTCGGAGGCAATAGTTTAAAGGGCTTAACATCCCCCTGACAAATGTTAGCTTCAGTAGTATTGTTATTCGAATGCACGTTCCAGCTCTGCCACATGCAGCTGAGTCACCTCCAGTAACTCCTTTAACCCTCTGAGCCTCGAGCCTCCTCTTCTGCACCTGGAGCATAGCGAGGCCAGCTCCCCAGGGTTGGGGAGTAAACCCACATACCTGGCACATGGCAGCTGCTTTTGTTATGGGATCATGTCTTCGGCTTTTTTTTTTTTTTAAGATTTATTTATTTATGCATACAAGCTGGGGTACAGGCCAGAGGCGTGGGGCGGCGAGAGGGTTCACCAGAGACAGAGTGGGGAGCAGAACAGGCAGATGGACGGAAATACACTGCTGAGGGGAGCAGTGGGCGAGGCAGGAGAGGTCTGCTGCGCCATGTCAGAATCTCCCAGGCTGGGCATCGAACTCACATCGCTGCTGCCGACAGCTCCACAGCGCAGCGCTTAACCACTGCACCACCAGGGAGGCCCTCGTGTCTCAGCATTTTCAAAACACTTTCAAACAGCTCAGGCCCAGGTGAAGTGCAGTGGGCCACTGAGCAGAAACTCTGGCTTGAGTAGACTTGCTGGAGGTGAGGAGACCAGCAGCCGCCAGGGATGGTCCCAGTCAGACAGGACAGGACTCGGGGAACACAGTGCGAGAGTGAAAGGGAGGGGTGGCGGTTGCAGACCATGAGCACCAGAAGGGATCTCAGAGACCGTTGCCCCCATTTTGCAGAGGAGGAAACTGAGGTGGTAGTCAGTCACTATTACTAATGAGCAGAGACTGAGCACTGAGGGTGTCCAGGCATCTTGCAAAACACCTTCCATGCAATAGTTCATCTCATTCTTTAACCAGCTGGTAAAGGTGGTGCTATTAATATATCCTCAGCATACAATGAATACACAGGCCCTGAGAAAAATGACTCTGTCAAGGTCACCCGGCTCTAGGAGATGAAGTACATGCAGTCATTCTGTGAGGTGTGTCCAGTTATTCTCCTCATTTCAGAGTTAAGGACATCGAGGCTTGGGGGGAGTGAAGTCACTTGCTAAAAATCACACAGTGGCCACTGGGACAGTGGCGATGATGACAATGATGTCAGACTGAACAGCTGGCATTTGCGGAGCTCTTGGGTGTGGAGCTTTTAAACCATGTCACGTGGCACCTTGCCAGCCCCCAGTGTCTTTTCCCACAACAGCCCCGTCGGGTGTGAATTCGCATCTTTGTTGCAGACGTGGAAACTGAGGCACAGGGAGACGACACCTCAGCTGGTGTCACTCAGCAAGTAAGAAGCAAATTTGGGTTTGAACTTGGATCTGCCAACTCTGGCCCATTCCCACCTTTGCACAGTGATTCATGCTTCCTGAGGGGTCTCTGGGGAGTCACAGAGCCAGGAGAGGGACCCCAGTCTTCAGATGGCCCCAGGGGGACAGTGGTTGTGAGGACAGTGGTGATGAGGATGTGATTGACAATTAAGGGACACGGAGGAGAGGAGAAGGCACCCCTTTTCCCAGGGGGACCCTGCTGCTGCCTCCGTGGAAGGGTGAGAAGCAGGCACCAGGGCAGGCTGGCACTGAGCAGGGGCGTCCGCAGGGCTGACTGGACCGATGGCAGAGAGGTGTGCAGCTGAGCACCTGGGGTTCCGGGGGCCCTCCCCCTCCTCCCCAGCCGCTCCCCCCCACCCCACCAGCCACTCCCCAGGCACAGGTTCTGCGGCCGGTCACTGGCCATCTGCGGCGCCCACGCCCCTCCCCAGCGAGCAGGCGCCTTTATTTACGATCACCTTGGAAGGGCGAGCAGACATATGTTGCTAAGGGTCGTTTGTTCTTGTTTATAAAATTTATGGCTTCACCTCGATTACACACTGTCAAAACGGGAAGGATTGGCCCCAAAGTCTCTTGCCGCATGACTGGCTCAGACGTGCGTACATCTGTTAGCTCTGTAGGAGCTGTAGAGGGAAATGAGGCTCACGATAACTCAAAAGCGGGCTGGCCGGGCCCCCGGTGTGGACGGCAGGCCTGAGGAAAGGTGTCCAGGCCGCGGGCAGGGAGGAGGGGCAGTCTGCGGTGGCCACGCCGGGCACTGTGGCATCGGGACCCGTGCTGCTGGGCCAGGGCTCTCCCAAGGCACCCAGGCTGGGGACAGGGCGAGGAGACTGATCTCCCTGCCCTCAGGGGTCAGGCAGCTGGAAAGAGTCTCAAGCCACATCAGGGGAAGCACTGCCCCTCTGCTGCTGGAGGCACTGGAGATTGGTAGGACCTTTCAGGGGGGCAACTTGGCAGTGCCTAGCAAAGTGCATCCATATGGCAGTGCTACTCATAGTGCAAAATGGAAAACAAGTGTTCAACAATAGGGTACTAGATAATTAAGTAAAATATTGAACAATAAGGACCTAGAAGAAATATCAGAAAGTTCCTGAACATGATGGTGCCCATGTGTTTATTATGCTAGAAAAGTGTTCCCACTCTTTTTAAGTGGGGAAAGAAAATCCAACTTTAGAAAAGAGTGTTTATAGAATGATCCAGATCCTGTAAAAGAAGGGGTGGGGAACAATGGCTAGGTGGAGGATTATGGGTGCTTTGGTGGTGGGTGTGGTGTGATAACATACATCTAAAGAGGTGTGAACCTGTACCCCTAACTCATATACAGTATTGTAGATTTACTGTATAAATCATATTGTAGACCAATGTTACCTCAATTAAAAAAATATTTTTTTTAAAATCCTGTAAAGGAAATCGGTGTGTTTGTATAAACCCGAGAGAAAATGCAGGGATCCATTCCACATGTCAACAATACTTACCTCTACGTGGTGGGATTGTGTGTAGTTTTAACTTTCATTTGTATCTGGGTTTTCTGATTTTTCTACCATGAATTTGGGTGGGGTTTGACAAAGACTCACTTGTGTAGTAAGCAGGACTAAAACAGAGAAAAACTGACATCTGTTTGCCTGTCTGTGATGGGTCCTCTCCCCCTCGGATGTTTGGAGCCCAGAGGGAAGCTCATGGTGGGCGGCGCCCTCCACTAGCCAAAGGTACCGGCCGCCAAGGTCTGGGTCGCTGGGGCTATGCCCTGTGTTCTCCGGTGGAGAGAACTGGCTGGCTGGAGTGCAGCCTGAATGTGGATGCCAGGCTTCCATTCCAGGGCAACGGGAGGGCAAAGACATGCTCGAGGCTCCACTGAGGTGCTTCCAGGGCTATTCACACCAGCTTTTCACAGGATGATGAGATTGGCATCCTTTCTCCTGTTGGTTGCTGCATCTTTAAATAGTACAGGGGTTGACAGTAGACCAAGAGCTCTCATATTTCTTACCTTATGTAGATTTGCACTCTAGGTTATCACCCAGATGGCACCTGGACAAACTGAAGCCCGAATGAGTAGAGTGGTGGACCCAGTGTCCAGGTTCAGCAGTTCAGTAGGAGGGAGTTTGGTAATCCATTAGTAATGTCTGCACGGCTTCTGATGGAGCTGGTGGAACCAAAGGTGTGGACTTGACATTTCTGGATTCCTAGACCGAGACCCTCACAGATGTCAGAAATGTGGGGCGGGAGGGCCTCAGAAGCAGGTCTGGTCTCCAGGTGGCCTGGGAGTGGTCAGAATGTCCCTCCCAGCCAGTCCTGACAACAGCTAACCCAGCCCCACGGCTCCTGGGAGAGCAGCCTGGCAAGAGAGGACTTCTCAGGGCTGAGGGACACACCAGGATCCTAGCTCTCCCAGAACCAAACACTTATAAATCTGAGTAATTAATTAGTCAGCCCTGATGAGCTCACCACCATAATTCAGAATCTGTAATTACATTTTGCATTAAAACACAGAGATAAGATGCAATCCGGTGAGAACGGTGTGACACCACCGCCCCCGCCCCCTCCAGCCCTTGCCCAGTGTCCCCCTCCTACCACCAGCAGGTCTCCTAGGGGCTTGGGTTCCAGAAGCCACTTTTCCCCCTCAGTTCTTTCCGGTGCTATTTCTGCTGTGCGGAGTGCCATGCCAATTGCCCTTGCCAAGCTGGCTGCATTTAGTTAAACAAACGGTTCAGGGGCCTCTGGATTTACAGCTCGCAACACACTCCTGCCAGACGCTGCCAAGAGTGCACCTGTGGGTGAATCAAGTTGGACTGATGTCTTGCTGCTAGGAGACAGCACCCACGCAGTGGGAACCGGGGACATTTCAGGAATAAGGTGCAGGAGAGGACTTCGAGGAGTTCCACTCGCGGGGGGAGAAATGAAAGCGAAAGCTGTAACCTAGAGTGGAGAGGCAGGAAGGCATAGCCCTCATCCTCAAGGGCCTAAGCTACTCTGCAGGTGTGCACCCCCTGTACCCCCGCCCCCCAGGAGTTGATCAAGTACTTGGGAAGTAACCTGTGTGCTTGCTTCGAGCCAGGCCCCGCACACACCTGTGACCGCACCGGACTTCAAGGCCACCGGCCAGGGAAGGCCTGTCATGATGTGTCGCAGGCTTGGAGCATGGTGAGGAAGGTGACTCGCCCCTCATCGTGGTAAGGAAGTGGCCAAGACCAGATTTAAGTTCTAGGCTGAACCTGAATCCTTACCCCTGCCCTGGGCACCGCATAGGCTTTGAGCCCTGAGAAGGGCAGACTCTCGTGGGGATTCGCTGTCTGGGGACCTGCTGTCCACTCCCTCTTGTCTTAAGCTGTGGCTCAGTTTCTTCTGGGAATTTACTCTCCCCCACGGGGTACAAAGTTTCTGGGGCTCTTTGTCTTCTTCCCAACAGACCAGAAATGACCTTGTTGGTTTCCTCCTCAGTGTCTCCCAGAGCAGCCTGTAGCCAGGGCCTGGCCGGGTGCTTGGCACATAGCAGGCGCCAGCAAGAGCAACTGAGCGAATAAACCAAAGAATGACATCGGTCCAGTCTACTTTGTTTTTTAAAGATTTATTTTATTTATTTATGCATACAAGAACTGGGGTGTAGGCCAGAGGTGTGGAGAGGTGAGAGGATTCACCAGAGACAGAGTGGGGAGTAGAACAGGCAGATTGACTGAAATACACTGCTGAGGGGAGCAGCAGGGAGACAGGAGAGGTCTGCTGCGCCATGTGGGAAGCTCCCTGGCCGGGGATCGAACTCGTGCTTCAGTGGCTGCTGATAGCTTCATAGTGCTGAGACTTAAACTCCTGTGTCACCAGAGAGGCCCCGGCCCAGGCTACTTTCTCTGAATCTCCCTGAAGTCTCTTGCAGCGCTGAGCCCAGGTAGGTCCCTGGAAGAACAGAGTGATGCCTGCCCAGCTTCCTGAGGAGACTCGGCCCCAGCTATCCCGCCCCCTGAGCTGCTCCAGGTGCTTCTGCCTGGGGCCTGGACCTCACACCAGCCAAGAAATTCCTTTTCTGTGTGCGTGAGGCAGAGTGGACCTTGTTGCTCACCAGCCGACGGCAGTTTGGAGGTGAGGAGTTTCCACCCCTCCAGTGGCAGCGTCTGAACACCTGCTGGCCCAGCCGCCCGGCTTGTTCTCCAGGAGCCGCCGTCACGCAAACCAAGGTCAACGAGCTCTGGTCATTGCTGTGGAATCAGTGGCAAGTTCACCATTGTTATTAAGATGTTTTAGGGGCTGAAGGACAAGGCATTCACGAGGGAGAAACCATCCCCGCCCCCCCCACCGCCATGGGATGTGTTCCCCAGTGCACAGGAGCCTCTCCCAGAGCAACACTGGTCTTGCCCGCCTGGGTCTAGGGAAGTGGTGGGGTCTGGAAACTCCTGGAGCTCCCTCCACTTGGGGGGCTCGAGGGGATCGGGGTGAGTCATGTAGCAGGCGGCCTTTTGCTCACTCCCTAATCCACCTCCACATTTGAGCTCTGTAGCTGTGGGCAGTGCTGTTGTTCTGTCACCTCTCCTCCTTCTGCCGGGGCTGGGAGATTAGAGATCTGGGTCCTCAGAAGGTCCTTTGATAGAGCAGGCTTTATTTTCCAAGTGGGTGTAACTTTATTTCCAGCCACCCCCAAGGCAGAAGGGACAATGCTCCAAATAAGCAACGGAACAGCCCCTGTGGCTTTGCTTAAGCCGGGCTCTTTGTCTAGGACGCTTTCCCGGCCATCTGTTGCCCACTCAGCCTGGTGAGGGCTCTGGAGTGTGGTAGACTAGGGTCTGCTTCTTGGGGGGCCTACCATGCCCCACCCACCCCCAGCTGTGATGCGGGCTTCCCAACAGCCTGGCACGACCCTGGTTGTGGGCGGTCAGAGTACTGCTCATACACCTCCTCCTCAGATTGGTTACGCCCCTCCGCCCAGTCTCGAGCTCTGGAGAGCAGGGTGCTGGCACCCAGCTTCGCCTGGAGCAATGTAGGTCCTGTGTGTCTCGTTGTTGGATGAGTGGGCGTGAGTCTGAGCTCCCTGGCAGTCTGACTTCCTGGGCCGGTCCTGGCTGGGACACCTGCCAGCTCCATCTGGCCCCATCTGTGGCTGTGACAAAGTCATCCAGGCTGCAGGGCGGAATCCACACAGCCCTCGCTGCCCTACACAGGGTGAGTGTGAGACACCCACCTGGACAGTGTCACTGGGCAGTGAGGGTCTCAGAGAGTTGGCAAGGCCAGCCCTGTGGGTACAGGCTCATGGGCCTGGAGTGTGAAACAGGTGCAGGCAAAATCATCAAGAGACAAAGGGTCACCAGGAGCCCCCATCGCTGGCCTCCCTTTGCCCCCCACTTCAGGCCCCCATCTCCCCTTTTCCTGCAGCTCCCCTCGGTCTCTCTGCACCCGATGACTCCTACAGCCCAGCTTGGCCAACCGCCCTGCCCGGAACCCCCCAGGCAGGGACGCCCAGCATGGACCCGCCCCCGCCCAGGCGTTGGAGCCAGGCCCCGGGAGGAATCCGTGCACGCCAGGCTTCCTCACACGAGAAAGGAAAAGGGGTTCTGCAAGCTGCCCCAAAATATATTAGCCTCGAGTGTGGGACACACACACCTAAAAAACTGAAGTCTTACTCTATGACATTTTGGCTTTTAATTACAAGTTACCATTGCAAAGATAACGTCTTTGCCTAAGAATAGTGACGTGGAATTCGTTAGGGAAACACTGACCTCCCCTGCCTGCCAGCAGCAAAGCCGCCGTCTCTCTCTCTGTCCTGTTCATTTGCCACACTTCCGAAAACGTGACAGCCGGGGCGGCAGGCCATCTCAAAGCTGGTGACCCTGTCAAGCCAGGACTCCCTGAGGCCTCCAACTTACTTCCCGGAAACTTCTTAAATTGGTAAGAGCACTAGGAGCTGTGGAGAGAGCCCTTTCGCAAGCAGCAGAGTGGAGCTCAGACCCGGGAGATGCAAACCTGGTCTCCGTGGGCTGAGGTCACACCTGTGGCCCCGCCACGCCCTGAGCACCACGAGAGCACTGAAGGAAGGAATGCGGGAAGGGTGCCCGGCCCGGGCCCTGGCACTGAGTCAGCCCACAGCTGTTTAGTCTTCTAACTTCATTTCCTCACCTTTGGCTTTAAGAAAAAGGGGTTGCCCAGGCCCCTGGTGCTCAGCCCGCAGCCAAGATTCCAGGGTAGCTTCTGCTGCTACCAGTTAAGGCATGGGGGTGAGAAATGGTACAGAGGGGCCCCGTGACCACTGTGGAACTTATGCAGGACAGGGCAGGGCACGCCCTCTGCTGCCCACAGCAGGACATGCCCTCCGCCGCCCACGGCAGGCACCCAGGGGAATGGATGTAGCAGAGTTCTTGAACTGGAAGGATGGGGGCTGAGGTATTTCCAGGCTTATGTGGCCCTGGGGCACCTCTCTGAGCAAATACCCCAACACACACACGCTCTATTACACTGTGATGAACGAGGCTGCACTGGGGCCCGGGTGGCACCCACAGTTCTCTCCAGCCTTTGGAGCTGAGTCAGCATGAAGTCTTCTCTCTCCTCCATTTTGACAGTGAACAGTGGTTGAGAGCGTGTGCTTAACAGACTGCAGCTGGCAGGAGCCCCTGAGCCGAGGACGCATGGAATTGAGGTGCTAGAGAGCAAAGGCTTTGGGGTGGCGGGAACCCAGTTGCATCCCGGCCCTGCTGCTCTCCCTCTGTGAGGCTGGGCACCGGGCCCTGCCTCTCTGGGCTGCAGCTGCCTCTTCCACAGCACAGGGCACAGCGCCCGCCGTGCAGCCTTGCCCCAGTGCCCAGCCTGCGTCGGGCTGCAGGACCCTGGGAGACTCACACCTATCAGAACTGCCGTCTTGTTGCCATTCCCAGGGCCCAATGCACATCTCTGGAGCCATCTTTGCTTCTCAAACGCCTTGCCAGGAGGCGTCCCCTGACACCAGCAGAACATTCCCTGGAGCTTCTGCTGGGCTTCAGCTCCGGCTTGCTGTGGCTCCTTTGCCCCAGCTCTGGCCACCCCCGGAGCTTCCCTGCGCCCTCACTGTGGCAGTTTAACCTCCCGGCCCAGGGCCAGCAGCAGTCCTTTGGTGTTTTCTCGGCCTGTGGCAGTGGCTGTTTCTGAGCCTAGAGACTCAAAGGCTTGGGTCGGGTGTCACTGTCGGCTCACAGGCTCCTCCAGAGCGCCAGCCGGGAGCATCCACTGGGCGGGCACAGAAGAAATGCCCGCAGAGCACGCCGATGCTCCCCAAACACAGGGGCCACACGGGTCACAGGCACAGCCTGATTCGGCAGCCAGGTGGGGCATGTGGTCCCCCACTGCTGCAGGGCTCCCCCCGCAGACCCCCTCAGAGTGAGCAAGCGTTACACGGTGCTGTCTGCACACGCCCAGCATTCAGGCAAGTGGGAAAAAACCCTGAACTTGGCATCAAAAACTGGCCCGTTTCCAAGTCCCTGAACCTTCCTTCTTTCTTCACTAGTGAAACCACCCCAATAATAATACCCATCCTGATTACTATACAGTGTGGGGCAGCGGTGGAAACAGGGTCAGAAATGGGTGCCAGGCCCGCCTGGCCACTCTGGCCACCTCTCCACAGGCTTGGCCACCTCTCTAAGCCTCACCGTCCTCAGCTGGGAAATGGGCACAATAAGCCATACCTTAGAAAACATCTTGATGGCAATGGGACAAAGAGGGCATTGGGGGGTCCAAAATGAGGGGTCACGTCTGTTTAGGGAGAAGGGGGCTATAAAGAATATGTTCTTTTTTATTTTTCACCTGGAAAGAGAGTTTCAGATTGGAGAGGAAGCAGCCAGACTAAGGGCAGGAGTGGGGAGTTAACAGCTCCCCTGAGCCTGCACCAGGCCCAAGCACCGGGCTCAGCCCACAAGAAGTCGCGTTTAATCCACACGGGGCCCTGGGCCCCAGTAGTGTAACTGGCCCATCTGCCGAGCAGTACAGGGAGGTCCAAGGGGCTTTCACTTACATGAGTTGTCACAACAGAGAGCACGAGAGGTGGCAGCACCGGGCCCCGGTCTGTGTGACTCTGAAGTCCACCTTCAGCTTCCGCTAGCTTTTTTTTTTTTTAAATTATTTATTTATGCATACAAGCTGGGGTGTAGGTCATTGGTGCGGGGTGGTGAGAGGATTCACCAGAGACAGCGTAGGGTGCAGAACACGCAGATCGACTGAAATACATTGCTGAGGGGAGCAGTGGGCGAGGCAGGAGAGGGCTGCTGTGCCATGTGGGAAGCTCCCTGGCCGGGGATTGAACTCGTGCTGTAGTGGCTCTGGATAACTTTATAGTGCTGCGCTTAGCCCGCTGCGCCACCAGGGAGGCCCGTGCTTCCACTAGCTTTACTAGATCTTGAGACCTCTTCCCTAAATTCCTGGTTCAACAAGCCAGGTGGCACAGGGGCCCCGGCCGGGGGAAGCGGCAGAACTCCCAGATTTGATACAGGTTCTCGCTGGCCTGTCTCACGGAGTAAGGGAGGTCTGTGGGTCCTGCAAGCAGGCTCCTCAGTGAGGGAGAAAGGCCTAGTGTACCCAGACGTAGCTGTCAGATTTGACTTCATGCACTCTGGGATGATTTGGATTTTTTCCCACAAACATCTATCACTTTTACACATCACTGTGTAAACAGGTAATCCAGGGTGGTGACTGCCTTCCAGGAAGTGGGTGAGAGTATGAGACATATGGTGACTTCGTGTTATTAGAAGTGTATTACTTCTAAAAAAGGCTGGGCAGGGACCTCCCTGGTGGTGCAAGGGGTTAATTCTCAGCATTCTGAAACTATCCGCAGCCACTGCAGTATGAGTTCGATCCCCGGCCAGGGAGCTTCCCACATGGCACAGCAGGCCTCTCCTGCCTTGCCTGCTGTGCTTCTCAGCAGTGTACTTCAATTTGCCTGTTCTGCTCCCCACTGTCTCTGGTGAATCCGCTCACCACCCCCATACCTCTGGCCTACACCCCAGCTTGTATGCATAAATAAATAAATCTCAAAACAAAAAAATAAAGGAAAAAGGCTGGGCAAATCTGACCAACTGTCAGCCACTGCTAACTATGGCTAGTGAGCGAGATGCGATGTCTGCTCCACGATCCTGACTGCTTTCCACTGTGGGGACCTACGTGCTCGTTACGCCCCAGGTGCCCCATCTGAGCTATCTAGGGACGTGTTTGGAGGATAAAAAGCAGAACACAGCCACATGTGCTGAAATACAAATTTAATAAAGCCTTTGATCACGTTTAAACATAAGTTATCTATGAAAACAAAAAAAACCCACGTCTTAGAGCCATCAAGAGCCATCGAGGTGTCGATGAACACCAGCTATAAAAATACAGATTCAGTGTTTTAGATAGTGCAATAGTTCCAGCTGTTGAAAAGAATTTAAATGAAATTACAAACTCCCCTCTTTGTTACAAAAAAAGGCCAAATAAAGTTGATATTGGTGCTTAGAAACCGCTCTCTCCCTCCCACACCGGCTGCTTCTCAGGTAATAATCAAGATGGGACTGCACTTCTCGGTGTGGGTGGGCGGTGACTTTAGGCGCCGGCAAGACACAAACCTGCTCTGTGCCCACGTGGCTCAGCAGCGCGCTTCAGGGACCCAAGCAGGTACAGAGAAGTGGCCAGTCCACAGAGCCAGAGCTGCTAGCACATCTTAAATAATAATAAACTCCTGCCTGCCTTTGAACTCCCTGCCACATTTCCATAAGCCAGACTCTGTTCTCAAAGCCCACGGGCTGGCAAGCCGGGGCCTGGGCAGGACCCGGCCGGGCTGGGAGTCTCTGGCGGAGGCCGTGGAGACAGGTCTTGCCCGCTTTGCGGCTCTTGCCAGAATGTTTGTCTGCTTGGGAGGGAGCTGCAGGCCTAAGCCGGCTCCACAGAGCAGAGAAGGGGCCAGGCACTCCTGGCTTCTATTGTGGCTTCAATCTTGGTGGTGGGGATGCACAGGGAGTGTGATGAGGTGGGCGAGGGTGATGGCCGTCAACACTGACCACCAACAGGCCTTCCCTGCGACTCGAGTAAAGTTCTCATGATAGAGGTGAAGAGGGTGGGGGGGTACAGGGGTTGGAAGAGAAAATAAAGTAAAAAGGACTGAGCCCCCCAGAGGGAATGTGACTCCCCTGGCTTGGTAAGCCACCGTCAGTGCAAAGGCCTCCTGCTCCGCCGGGCAGAGAGGGCGGGCGGCAAGACCAACGTCTTGAGATTTTACAGTCTATGGAGTAAAACTGCTGCCCGAGATGGGAGTCTCGGGCTAGTGTTTGTTCCTTGCTAGATAACGGGTAGGGTGCGCAAGCAGGAGAGGCTGCTGGAGTCAGCGGCCTGTGGTACAGCCAGTGCGTTGTGGAAACAGAGTTGCTCTTAAGGACTAACAGGTATTCCCCCAAACCCAGGATGCCAAGTGAATGCCTAAGACCGGAACAAGCCAGTGGAGGCTCCCTGGCAGCTCAGCCTGCCAAGGCCTCAGAGCATGAGTGAGTGGGAAAGAGGGACTGGCGAATGCGTGGCTTTGAGATGCGCCTGCCTATCCTCTGGCCTCCCCAGCAGCACCTCTGCTTCCCAGGGGAGCCGGTGGGCCTGGCTGTCTGCCAAGAGGCTTTGTGGATGGGATGGAGGCAGAGACTTCATTGGGTGCATAGAGGCTTGGCAAGGCCTTACCTGAGTAAACAATGTTCAGAAACGGAAGGAAAGCGCCTCACACGTGGTAACTTCGTGCACTCAGGCCCACGTAGGAAAACCAATCTTGGCCCCTGGAGTTCCAGAACTTGCTCATGCACAGCTCACTCAGAAAGTCAAAAAAACAAAGACTCGCAAAAAAGACCAAATGACCAGAAAGAGAAACCTCTTTGCAATCACGGGCCTGCCCGGGCTTCAGGCCTCTGGAAGTAGGAACATAGGACCAGCGCTGGCAGAATCCGGAGGTTTATTTTCAACACTCCCTCCCGTTAGTGTCACCTGGAGAATGCTGTGGAGCGTTGTCAGAGCATCCCAAGTTCTTGAGGCCACAGGGGAGTCTCATGGCTATAGGACCTGGCGCCTAGGCCACCCGCCTGCTCCCAGGGAGGCGCTGCTGCCTGGAGCCGAGGTCGCAGGTGGCCCTGGGACCTGTGAGGGCAGGCGGGCGGGGCGGGAGCTAGGAGAGCTCGAAGCCCGTGTTCATGCTGATGGCGTAGCGCAGCTTCTCCCGAAGGACGCTCTTCTTGCTGTAGTTGGGCAGCTTGAGCAGGTTGAAGCAGGTGGAGGAGGTGGGCAGGCGGCCACCCGGCTCCCGCTTGCGGATGGTGAAGAAGCCCCGGAGCACGCTGCCGAGGGTGTCCCCGGTGTCCTGCAACACACACGGGCTTGGAGGCGCCAGAGGCGGGAGCGGGGCAGGCGCCAGCGCAGCGGCCGGGGAGAGGGCTGGCCGGCGCACGGCGCTGAGCTGGGTGCGGGCCACTTGCAGGAAGCTGGCTTATGAGCGTGCGCTGCTGCCCAGGCCAGCCCCTGAATGGAGGGCGGCTGACGCTGACAGGAGGGTGCACGGAGACACCCAGCTCCTTGGCACGCACGGGGCATCTGTGCTAAATGCTCGGAAACTGGAGCCTTCCGGTTAACAGCTAATTACCGGTTAACCAGTTTTCAAAGAGCCAAGATACTGTAAAAATATTTTTAGGTAGCAAAATGTTTCTGAAAACACTCTAACATTTCCTGTTTGCCCCCCACCCCTGGTGGGCACAGCAGGCAGCAGCCAAGAGGCGGGGGAAGTACCTGATCATCCGACACTTCCACACAGCGGATGGAGAAAGGAGGCTTGAGGTAGGCAAATCCCAGGAGCGGGGGCCTGGAGCAGCTGGTGACAAACTGCAACACAAGGCAGGGCCGGGGCCGAGTGGGGCTCTCGCTCCCTGGAAACATTTTTGCCCTCTAGTCGCCGTGTTACTAACTGTGGCTCTGCTGCCCGACGGGTGACCGGGAGCATTTAGCCCAAGAATACATCTGGGATATAGCTCACACCTCTCAAGGGAGCTGCTCTCCGAAGCGCAATCTCCTGACATCCACAGCAGTGGCCACGACCAGTCATTGGTGGGATCAGGACAGGGACTGGAGACTGTGTGCTGAGGAGCTCAGGAGAAACAGACTCCCAGCCCAGGGCCGGCCCCCCGGGACCATGAGGCAGGCGGCAGGAACGGGAGCTGCTGGCGGACACCCTCCCTACAGACCGTGCACCCAGTGTGCGGAGAGGAGAGGGCGAGGCGGGCTGGTGGTGCTCGGGAGACGGGGCTGTGCCCGTGAGTTGAGGGCCCCGGGGGTACAGGAAGCCCTGGTGAGGACTGAGGCACCCTTCACACTCACTCCACTGCACCCGGCCTCCCGCTCCACCTCCCGCCACACAGGAAAGGAGGCCCAGGTGTGCGCTGAGCCCTGGCCTGCGCACTTACAGAGCGGTCTGTGAGCGCCGCTTCGGGGACCCTCTCCGAGACTTGCTCTCAGGAGCTGGCGAGGCTGGGCCCAGCCAAGGGTCCGTGGGCAGCACTCACACTGCCTCCTGGCATCTTTCAGAAGGCGGCGCCTGTGTTCTTTGCCCTAATGTGCTAACCTATGCCTGGCACCTGACACCCCTGAAATCTAAGTGATATGTGTGCATGGGGAAGTCCTCAGAAACCAATGACTTTAATCTGACACATCAAAAATGCTCTCCCTTCTCTGGGGGCTTAGGGACCTGCTATTTACAACACCAAGTCGTGCTTCAAAATTGAATGGCAAGTGGAGTGGGCCTTAAAATTACCATTTAGGCAATGTTAGAGATGGTTGACAGATTCCTGAGACCACCCAGAGTATGTACGTGTGTGTCTAGCTTCAAAATCAGTTTTCCCAGAGAGCATGACAAGACGTGTCACTACTTCGCTTCCCACCGGAGGGCTGGAGCAGCGGCGCCTGTTTAGCAGACGCTCCACAGCCACACTGCGTGAAGGAGGCGGCGACAGAGCCGGAAAAGTCTGTGCCACTCAGACTGCCACCTGCTGGTCAGGGCAGGCAGGGGCCGAGCTTGCACCCCCGCGGATGCGTCTGGCCTCTGCGGTCTTCGCCGTTAGAGGAAGAGGCCACATGGGCTCCCGGACGGCCGGCCCGAGTCGCCCCGGCGCTCGCAGGTACAGGAATGGGGACAGGCTATCCAAACACACAAACACGCCATGGGGGCCGTGGCTGCTGGGCGGAGACACCTCTCCGCTCTTTCTAGGAGAGGTGCAGGGAACATGTTAAGGGTCAGTGGGAACAGCTGTCCTAAGAGAGACGTGGCTGGAAAACTGAACTGATTTTCTTGACAGTCAGCTTCTGGAATGATGTCTGCTTGCCCGCCTCGAGCCCGCGAGACTGTGGGGCTGACAGTGCGTTTCTGCGGCTGTGGTGGAGAATGGGCCTCGACAAGAGCGAGTTCTCCTCAATGACAAACTGGGCAGAGAGAGAACCTGCTGCCGTTTCAACTGGTGCTGATACTGTCCATGTCGTCTCAACAACTCGGGTCCCGGGGGAACACTGAAGGCACCCAAAATAGGGCCAAATGGTCAAGATACAACGTCAAGTACAACAGCAGGGGGCAACATGATCCGATTCAGTTTCGTGAAGACACACAAGCGTGTGCGCGCGCGCGCACACACACACACACATGCGCGCGTGTGCGCGCAGACAAGCAAGTCCTATGCGGCAGGCTGCTGGTGTCGATGACAAAAATCAACGTGGGGCACTGGGGGGCACCTGGACAGTTTCAACTCTGAACAGGGGCTGGTGAACGTCAGTCGCGCACTTTGTAAAAACACAGTGACACGTGCCCACTTGGTCAGGAGTTGTCTCACTGGGATAATGGGGGGAGATGGGTGCATTTTACTACACTACTAGGAAAGAGGGTGCCCAGAGGCGGTCCCTGAGGAGCAGGAATGGAAATTATTTGAAAGTTGGCTTGTCTGCATTTTCGTAAGGTAAGGGGATAAGCGCTATTTTCTTGTATTACCAAAGGGAGCTAGAATAGAGGTGTTGGCAAGGCCCCCACAGGAGTGGTGAGGCTGCCCTGGGTGGGCAGCAGGCTCACCCGAGTCCCCTCCGACCAGTAGGCCTGCCTGTGAGAGAGGAGACACTGATAACGGAACACACAAAATACCTTCAGAAACATGGCTCTCTCGTCGGGCGTGAAGTCGGAGGCCAGAATGTCCCACAGCCAGATAATGACCCTGTGACTTCCATGGAAACCACCGTAGTACACCGTGTGCTTCCTGCAAAGAATCAGCCGAAGGCTCAGCCGCTCTTGCTGACAAGCACTTCCAGGCAAGGAGTTTAGAGAAGGGGCTCAGAGAACTCTGGCAGGCCTGGGGGCGTGACCAAGTGCCCTTACAGGGGCTCATGCCTTAGCCCCAACTCCCTGGAAGTTCCCGGGGGAGAGTTCGAGAGCTGGCCGTATGGTTCCCAAACAGGAGCCAGTAGGAGATGCTATGATATCATCTCCTAGAACCCGAGAGAGCCCACTAGTCCACAAGATCTGTGTCTTCTCCTCAGGGTCTGGGCGGACAAACAAGTTTTTATTCCAGAGCAACTGGAGGAGGGAGCAGTACCTTTGGAGATGGGCTCCCGCAACCACCCCGCAAAAGGACCCCAGCGGGGAGCAGCAAGTTTCTAGGGGGTCTGAGAGTTTTACCCTCCCCCATCACTTGCCCCTTACTTTAGATCTTCCAGATCAATCTCAGCATTGTCACCGGAGATGAGACGCTGTAGCTCAGGGGTTGAGAACATCCGGGTCCACTCGGGTTTGATAATGGAACGGAATCCACTAATGAGGGCCGCTGTCTGGTTTTTAATTTGCGTGTGCATTCGAAAATGTGCCATCAGGTGGATGTAGCTAATTCTGTTGCCAATAAGAGAAAACGGTGGAAATTAGGAGGACTGGGCAGCTGTTACCAAAGAGCTGAAAGGCGAGTCCAGTCACAGCTGCGCCACCCCGCAGCAGCACCAGCAGTGGCACAGCACTTCTCCTGAACAGCGCGACGTGCTCCGGAGCGGCACTCGGGAGCCCACGCAGGGTGGCATGAGGCCAACAGTCCACTCACGTGACCCCTGTGGCAAGGCTCACTAGTGAAAGGCCCTCTCAACACAAAGGTGCTTTTTTTGACTTTAATTTAATCCTTTTGGACATAAACCAATTAGATATAATCCAGGCCTCCAATAAGCCTTAAAGCAGAGGAAAATTGTTTCATGTTGAAACTTCAAAAAAGAGCCTTGTTAATCTGGCGGAGAGTGGAGGCTGTGAGGACGTAAGACGTGGCCGGCCTGTGCTGGCTCGGCTGGGAGGTCAGCGCTGACTGACAGTGTTTCCAAACACAATGGCCTCGTCTACAACTAGATAATATGATTCTTTCCCACAGGCTCACTGGCGTTGCTGATTTCTTGGCAAACCATTTACTCAGAGATTAAAGAAACTTGAGCCCAGCCCAGGCACAACTCTCAAAATTCCAAATAAATAGTCTAAATAAATCTGTTTTACCCCACAGTGCTGAGATCTAAATTGCTGACCTTGAAAATAACTGTATTAACAAAAAATTATCCAGCAGTGAACTTGCACATTATTACACTTAAATCTAAACCTTCCTGTGATGGCAACCCTTTGCACATGCTTTGAAGCAGGTTACTAACAATGTCTGTTTCGCCGAGAGAGAGGGACCTGAGCCCTTCCCATCCCATACCCAGGAAGTGCAAGATCAAGTGTCAGCCCGAAGGAGGGAACTGTCTTGTCTGCCTTTTGAGATTGTCTGCAGAAACAAACACCTTTGTCGTCAGCCTGAGGATATATGCTCAGGACATGTAAGAGTTTGCAAAGTGACTTTCCATCCAGAAGGCTGCAGGGCAGGACGGGAATCGTACCTCAACACAAGCTGCATCGACTCACTGCCATCCATTCAGCTCCACCACCACCCCAGTGCCATACCACTGGCCAAAAGGGACCAATCTGGGGGCGGCTGCCTTTATGTGACAGGTCACCCATCGATCTGATAGTGGCTACAATCACTGGTCTATTTAGTAAGCCCCTCCCAGGAGGGAGACACCCTGAAAGGTCTTTTACACCTGTTCCCTCATGTGAGGACTCTGAGGAGATGGTTGTAGGGCACATGGCGGGCAGGACAAGTATCCGGCCCCGCTCTCTGATGCCCAGGCAGGCGCCCACCCTGTACTGTTCTTTCTCAGCTGTCAAACTAGTGCCCTGTGGCCAAAGGCAAAGCTCGTCTGTTTCAATCACACTAAGAACAGGGTCTGTTCTGCTGACTGCTCTGACAGGCTAAAGAAAAGCCCCCAGAGCATTCAGACCGCCCACCCGACCCCAGAGGGCCCTGATGCTGGGAACAGCGCATGTAACGTGCTTCTGATCCAGATGACTCACCAAGTGTGCCTGGGCTCACTTGTCACTGAAAAAAGTGATACTCAGCTGAGCCTGGCAGCAGATGGATGGGCAGATGAGAGGCTGGCAGTAATTCCTCGTTCCCGTTTCTGCTGCTTTGATAGTCTGGACAGTGCACTGAGGGGTTTTGCTTTTAGAGACCAAAGAGGTTCACATTTGGGACAGGCTCCTGGAAGCCCATTAGCTGGGACAACAGCCGCCGGCAGCAGCATCTCCCGCATCTTAGGACTCTGCTCCATCCGAATTTATCACTGCGTCTCCTCAAGAACAGTGTTTTATACAACTGGCACATGCTATCGTTCCAGAATGATCGGCCTCTCCAAGGCATCTTTCCGCCCCCGCGCCCTCTGGGCTCAGGGCTGCGTGCCTCAGCGGCTAAGGGTCCATCTGTCTGCATCCAGAGGCGTCATTAAATTCCTAGGAACACTGAGGCTTGGGTGCCTCTGACCTTAGAAGAGCTACTGCAAAAAATAAATTGTCCATTCTTATTTTGCAAATCGAATTTAATAGGATTTCAGCCTATGAACTGTAACCAGTAAATTCCATTATGATATTTATGGCCTCGTTCTACTTCAATCTATCTTAATAAATTCTCAAAGTAAGCCCGGAGAGCCAGAATGAAGTCTTTTCAAGTGGTGACCTTAAAAATCTAATTGCTATACTCACTTATTTTCATTTGTAACAGGAATGGTCTTCCCTCCAGGAATCAGTTCATGGCAAACAAGCTGGGAGAGAAGACGGGAGCAATTACTCCAGAGAATTCTAACAGGGCAATAAAGCTTCCTGCAGATGAAAGGGCCCAGTGCCAATGTC
>PVIJ01000902.1:143385-237305 GCA_004024925.1 Scalopus aquaticus
TGGGGGGGGGGGGGGGGGGGGGGGGGGGGGGGGAGTGTTAGTATTTAGGAGCACACACAGTATAATGGCTAAATAAAGATTAGCACAACTGTGCTCTGGAATGTGTTGTTATTAAAAAATATGAGTATTAAAAAAAAAGCAGATATAACAGCATGCACCATATATAGCACCATTTCTACAAAAACAAATTATACTGAGCCTGGAGTGGGGTAGGGTAGGGGGTGGAGGTGGGGATCCGGAAAGCCACAGCCCTGACATTGGCATTATAGGTGGTTTTCTTTTTTGTTTTCCCCACTGAGGCCCATCCCGGGGCGCCAGGACATCGTCATCATGACGCGCCACGTGTGCGCCGGTGCAGGCAGTGCTGCTACACCAATTCAACAAAGAAAGGGGACTTGATAGGGCCTGGAGCTTGTAACTATCAGGTGCCCTTTGAATCTATTAAGACCCCCATCCCCTGCTGTGGGGAGTCAGTAAAAGAGAAGCTCAAGGCTTTGGCTGCCCCAGATGCAGCATGAGGAAACTTTATTTAATTAAAAAATTAAAAAAAAAAGATATAACAAAACAGCCTCCACCATCCATTATACCCCTCCCTGCTTACTCCCACCCCACCCCCCTTGCCTCTGGTACCCTCACTTCAGTCATCCATGTTTACTAGTTGATTTTCATTTGTCGGTTCATTCCTTTTGTTCCCTGATGTAGCACATATAGCTGAGATCACCCCATATTTGTCTTTACTTTAGGTAGTTTTAATTTTCATCTTTATGCCCAATTATAGCTGAATTTTTGGCTAGGAGTCTGCATTATTTTTATAGTCAAGAGAGAAAATTAAGAACGTCAGGAGTAAGGCTCAAATCTGACTAGAGATATATTGAAAACTGTAGAAGCGACTTTTTCTCATTCCAAGAACAAATGTGAGTCACTGAGAATCACAAAATTCTTAGAGCACACAATTTGAAGCTAATCTCAATAGAAGTTCTATTAATATACGAAAACTATAAATCTGTAGAAAGGAAATGGTGACCTGGAGTCCCCTGCTGCCACCATCTCAGGGCACCCAGAGGCTCTGGAAGCAGGAAGGGCCCTCAGGAGTCACCCAGCCTGGTGCTCCCACACAGGGTTCAGCACCCTGTCTGAACACTATACTGGAGGATGGCCTATGAGGTGGCATTCATTCTTCCTCTGCAAGAAGAGTTCCATGATCACAGGCGTCGGGGAAAGTTGAGGTCAGTGCAACTACGCTAAGGTTTCTTTCTCCCAGGTGTCTCGGCGCCGGTATTTTAGTGTGCTTGGTGGCTTTTTGGGAGGGAAGGGCACGCAGGTTTCCAAAGGTGCTACTGGGGTATCTGGTGACACTGGTCCCATCACAGACTCACAATCAGCCCACAGTGCTTTTTTGACATAAGGATTCAGGGGGACTGAGGGACCTCTTTGAGGTGACAGAGGCAGCCCTCTGGGAAGTCAGCTGTGCACCAGGAAGCTCATGGCAGGGCCTCTCCAGAGCAGCCCTCAGACCACGCGTGCACAGAGGCTCAGGCAGGTGCCCCCTGGGGGCCGCCACACTTCAGAGAAAATGCCTCCGCCATGATTTCCAGGGGCTCTCCTTGCTGCTCTGCTCTTTATGAAGCGTATGGGCAAGAACAGAACTCTCTTTAAGGTACTCCTTCTGGGAGGCCTCTTCTCCTCTTTACGTCATAATCCTCTGTTTGTAACAGCTAATCCTCACCATGGTAACGACCAATGTTATAGTAAACAGGGCTTTAGTGCCTCCCTGGGCTGCCCCTGCATCTTAGTAGAGCAGGGTCTCTGTGGGCAGGCTCTGGGCAGTGGGCAGGGGGGCCAGGACAACTGGGATGGAAGGGGCCACGGAGAAGGGGGATGGTGAGGGAGGGAGAGGGGAGCTGCCAGACAGGCAGATAGAACCCCAGTTTGTGGACCTGCTGGGGAAAACACCAAGAGAAGGGCAGGTATCAGGAAGCCAACTGAGGGAGGGGACACAGAGCTCAGCCAGAGGCGACCTACCTGACCCATGACGTCCTCATCGTACGACAGCGTCAGGCCCAGGTCGGCGATGTCCCCATCATAGCGCTAATGCAACAGAGAAGGGGAAAGTGTCGGGGTCCAGGGGCGCAACATCCTGAACTGACCTCCCTTCCGATGAGGCGCTGCTTGGGCAGCAGCACTATGGCTGCCACAGAGCTTGAAGTAAAGATGAAGGCCGCTGTCACCTCAGAAGGGAGCCTCCCTCGGCCAAAGGGCATGCCCAGGAGCGGCGTGTGGCCCGCAGTGGCTGCGGAGCTGCCTCGCCATGGCAGGGAAGTCAACTCCACCACCCACAGAGGTGCCCACCAGGCCTCCCTCCACTGCCTCCACACACCCTGTTTCCACACTGACCTTAATGGAAGTGAGGTTCTTATAGAACTCTGAGTCCAGAGAAGGCAGTTCATCCACAGAGCTGTAGAAGATGCTGTGGTGGTGCCCGAGCAGCTGGCTCAGGAAGAAGGAGGCAAAGGGCACATCCACCACAATGCCCTGGGAAGGAGAAAGACGGAGTTTGCCATTCTGCACCCCAGGTTCACAGGGCGGCTTGCAACTGCTGCAGAGGCCCCTTCCCGCCAAGCGCGCCACGGGCATCTCTAGGCACTTCCCAAATTTTCAATCAGGAGTGTGACACCTCCCATCACGTAATAAACACCACTGGGTGCCACCCCAGTGTGGTGGCCACAGGCACAGGCTCTGGAGATACATAGCTCAGGGATAAAAGTCTAGCCCTGCCAGGCCCCGGGACAGGGGTTGCCTCATTGTAAGTGTGGATAGCACAATCTCTCAGCTACTAGGACTGATTTGGTGGTAGGGGCGGCGGGGGGGCAGTGGGGGGGTCACACAGGGCAGGGTGGGGAAACGCCCAGGAGGAAGAGATAGCTAAGCCACACCTCAAGGAGCATGAGGCCCTCGGGCCTCCCCCAGGGATGGAATGGCACCTGTCTGGCTACAGCACCCTGGTGAGGGAGAGAGGGGAACGATAAGGCCAGAGAGGCAAGGCCTCGCAGCTGTCTGGAGTCTCTCCTGGGGGCAGTAGGGGGATTCCAAGCAAGGAAGCACCAGATTTGTACTTTTTAGGGGAATGCGCTGGGGGTGGCAGACAAGAGGAGGCAGGACACAGCCAGGAAACCGCGGCGTCATGCCAGGAGACCTGCCAACAGGATGCACGAGGGCAACAATGGGATGGATGGAAGGAAGCGTGAGGGCTGGAGAGATCTAGAAGGAAGACTCGATTACACTGTCCCAGAGGACCATGAGGGTTAAGTGAGCTAACACAGCCAGTCCTCATACACGTCTGGCGTGACCTCAATTCTCTCGTCTGCACTACTGCTGGAGTGAGGTGACAAGTACTAGGCCCGGGGAATGGGAAGGACATTCTCGAAAGCTAGGCAGTCATGCTTGTCAGCTGGTTCAGACTCTCTTGGGTCTCATGCAGCTACACATCTAAAGGAAAAACATGGCATAGGCCCAGGATTTTTTTTTTTTTAATCTGAATCACCTGAGAAACTCTCTATTTTGTAGACACTGAAACAAAGACAGAGAATAAAACCAGGCCACCCAGGTTGTCCAGGGCAGACGGGCCAGAGGGTATTTGGGCAGGGACTGAGCTGTGCCCCGTCTTCACTGAGGCCTGATGTTTCCAGGAAGAGGATGGATTATTTGAGTCAAAATATGTTTGCGCCACTTGGAGTCCCTCCCAACGTGCCCTGCTGTTGGCTCTCTGCATTTGGAAGGCATCCTGTCCTCTCTGGGGCTTGTGACGGGGTGTGAGTGAGTGCTGCTGGGGTGCCTGCTCCCTTGGTGCTGGGCGAGGGGCAGCAGAGCCCACTGAGGGGGCACAGAGACTGACCAGCTTGTGCTGCACTGGACTTCCCTCCAGGGGAGCAGGCCGCTCAGGGTGGGAGCAGGTGCCGGCCGGAGGACACTGCCCTCTCAGTGGAGAGGGATCAGGAGCTCTGTGGGCCTGCCGGAAGCCTACAGGAGTCCACGCTCTCCTGACCGCCTGAGACCCCGACCCCAGAGGCCAAGGCGCGGAAGCTCAGATACCCGCCCACTGAACAGTGAGGATGGCAGCCCCTACCCGCCCCAGCGACCAGGGCCTGGCCCCGCAGGGCAGAGGGGCCTAAGAAGCGAGCTGCTGCAGGGCTGGCTGGGCCGACCAGTCTGCCAGCAGAGGGGCTCTCGTCTGCCAGCAAGCTCTGGCTCACTCTGAAGTACTCACTCAAATAATGATATTTAGAAAGACTCTAACAACTAACATACCCCACAAAAAGCTGCCCCCTACGACTGGGACCAAGCTTCCCCATGAGACCTGGCTCTGGCCAACCGCCCCTCGCCCCTCAGGGAAGCAGAGGGCTGGCTTTGGACTCAGGCCCACCTGGCTCAGTATTCAGGCTGCACCACTGAACGAGTGACGTGACTCTGGCTCAGCGACTCCTGGAGCCCGTTCCCATCCTCCGTAAACAGAGGCAGCGGCCACACGCAGGACCGCTGAGGGTCAGAGATGCCATAGGGAGAGTACTGAGGATTGGGCCTGGTAAATCTTGGTTCCTGCTCTTCTTTCCGCAACTTTATCCTCATGGCAGGCAGGGGACAGGCCGGGCCTGGCCACATAAATGTGTATGAAGCCCTTGGTACTTCCAACATTTTATTTTCTGTCCCAGTTCCATGCTCCTTAGTGCACCTACCTCATACACCGCCTTCCCCAGCATCTTGCCCACAAACTCAAAGAGCTGCAGGTAATTCTCATGGATGTAAGACGTAGGTGAGGGGTAGAGCCTCTCGTCCCCGCTGGTTGTCTGCAAGGCATAAGGATGGGCAAGCCCGGGGGTTACACACCTTGTAACGAGCCTGCCCGGCCCCTCATTTCTAGTTTGTCACCTCGAATTTAGCTGCCGTCAACCTGCTCCCCTTAAATACCTTGAACAGATTGAGTGCTGGATCGAACACCCTCTTGATAATCTCTTCCAAGAACTCCTTGAAAACACCATCTTGATCAATCCCTGCCTCGTCCACCCCGAGGTCATTGACGAATTTCACACGGATCACGCCCTTCATGGCGTGCTGGGAGAGCTGCCGAAGCTGCTCGTAGCCATCCTGCCAAAGGCACAATAACACCCTGTTAGGAACCCCAGGCCTTCAAAACTCAGGGCTCCCCCTGAAGGCTCCTCCTCCTTCTTGGGGTAACTTCCCCATGTGGCTCCACAGGTGCAAGTCGAGACGCAGGGGTGCACAAGAAGAGCAGGTCACACCCGCCGTAAGTGAGAGCCTGGAGAAAGGAAAATTCATTAGGGGGTGAGACTGTACTGCTCTTTAGGGAGGGGACACTGCCCCCAAGAGGATGCAGAGGCGTGGGGTGGGGAGATCAGGCAAGGAGTCCTGACAAGCTCTTGGTCACCAGAGAAAGGAAGGGAGGAAAGGGACAGCACCTCCTCCTCTCCTTTGTCATGCTAAGACTATCTTTCAGCTTATGATAAAAGAAAAACAGCCAGTGACTCAGTGACTCAATCCTGCAGATGGCTGGAAGATGAGAAATCAAGATTCTCTCCAGCCCTGGGTTCCTGCAGCGTTTCCTCGCATCAGGTAAGGCCTGTGGCCACGCTGAGGAATTCAGGCTCTATGCTGAGGGTGAAGGGAGGCCCAGAAGTGTCTCAGCAGGTGGTGGGAGGGGGAGAGGTATCACGGCTGCCTCTGTCTTGGGGAACACTTTCTCTTGGCAGCAGACAGGAGGGGCTGTGGCCACAGCAGGGAGATGGAGGGACAGTAGCCACCCAGGGTCGGTGTGAGGGCAGGAGCAGGGCGGAGAGGCCTGAGGGCTCTTCTCACTCTTCTGGTTCACAGTCAGCTCTCTCCAGACCCGCAGTCAGTTTCCTCCGCTCAGAACCCCAGGGCGCAGTGAGAGAGCCCTCCGACTGGCTCATCTTGTTCAGAGTTTCGATTCTAATCGGCTGGAGGCTTCCTGGTGCCCTGTCCTGGCTCCTAATGTGTTCTTGCATGTATGGGGCCCATAAGCAGGCTGCTTAGGGTGTCATTTCTGCGCTTGGGACAGGACAGGGCGCAACCTGAGGGCTTTGTGTCGACCACAGAAGTTGCAAGTTGACTGCAATTTCAAGGCCACCCTAGATTTCTCCCAAGTGCAGAGCTGTGCGACCTTTGGTGACCCCGAGGTGGACTGTCTCCACGGCATCTCCTCATCTGCCAGTCTGGTCCCTGTCCAAAGCAGACAAGCCAGTAGGCAAGACCTGTCTTTGGGGAGCCCACACAGCCCTCCCGAGGGTCACGTTTCTCCCCGGTCATGCAGCGATCCAAAAGGCTGTCCTAAGATGGCTCTTAATCCTAGTAGGTAGGGGTCAGGCTCCAAAGTTAGCACTCAAGGGAAAAACTGCCTCCGAAGTGCCCTAAGTCACTGAAGGAACAGGAAATGGCTTGAATGCAGTCCTGAAAAACATGTTCTATGCACGCGGATTTTGAGAACTGCTAGATGAGAAGGGAACACAGGAAGTGGCCAGGCAGATGCCACAGCACTCACACCACGATGCCTCAATTTAAGATGATTATCTCGCACTGACCCAAGGGCAGGTGAATTCCAACATGTTCCTGCTGCGGGATTTCACGCGAGCGAGCCTGCGATGATTCGGATGAGAGGGCTGGTCTGCGTGGAAGCGCTGAGCGAGCGCATGGGAGGCGCCTGCTGGGCCCCAGTCTCTACTTTGCGCCACAACCCCACATCAGCCACCTCTTTGAAAAGCCGCAGAGGAATTCGCCACCTGCCTCCTCTGACACAGGCCCTGCTCACCTAGTGCCCTGCACCCAGTGCCCTGGCTCCGGTGCCTCGCACGCAGATGCTACCTGTGCCCGCGGGAACGAGAGTGGGGGTGGACACCGCCTTCCTACTGCGTCTCAGTGACCTGGGCACGGGAGAGTAGACTCTCAAGCTGGGTCTCTCTCTGATACCTGAGTGACCTTGACCTTGAGAATTTGAATTCTCTGGCCTGAGTTCTGTGAGGGAAAGAGTTCTCTTTCCCTCCAGTTCTGAAATGTTAGTGCTCCAGCCCCAATCTGCCCTCCGCTCTGTGCGGAGCAGCCTCCCCGCAGGCTGTGAGGCGACAGCTGGAGGCCTAGCACAGAAGCACCGCCTGAAACAGGACCCTGAGAAAAGGCAGCACATCGGAAGCCCAGGTCTCCTGGGAGTCTACCACCAGCTTTCAATGCCCCCTTGTGTCCAGATCAAGCAAAGGCCACTGGACTCCTGTTCTAATAACCAAACCATCAGCACTTGAGGATAACTGGTGTCACGGAACTCAGTCTAAACACCTCGGTCAATTTCATGATGAGACAGACAATATTGGGAAGTAAAGAGGAAAATGGACTTTGCCTAAACCTCAGACAGACATCCCTCCTTTGATGTCCCTGTGTTTCCAAAAGCAGACCCCGTCACTGGCTGTCAAGCAATTTCCCATGAACAACAGCCCTGGAGGAGGGAGTTGGGGAGTCTTCACTCTCAGGGGACACCTCCATCTCTAGCCCCCAGACTCTTCCTACAGCGCTGGCCACATCTGAGAGGGCAGGGTAAGACTGAGGATGTTAAGAGACAGGAGAGGTGCTGGAGAAAGGAATTTCTATAATACAACTGGGACTTTTCTTTGAGTAAAAGCAGAGGCTACGAACTGGTGGTCCCTGAGTCGAATTCAGCAGGAAGATGTGTGTTATCTGACCTTCTAGATACTCCATGAAATTTCACAAATTCACAACACAAAAGATCTGGGGGTTTCACACAAAATCCTAAACTCTCAGAAAGAGCATGACGGAGCCATGTCTCCACAGGCAGCCCTCAGGCAGGGCTGACGAGGAGCCACTTTTCAGGGTGGGGACCGGCATAGGATTATCAGTTGCCTACTCCTCTCTTTGGCTCCCCAAAACTGAGGCTTGGTGTCAGTTGCTATTTACCAACCCCGTTGTGAGCTGGCTCTGTTGAATTATCTAGACCAAGGGTTCTGTTTCAAGAAAAGTGAGAGAAACCAGAGAAAGCGAAGACAATTTCTACTGGGTTGGCATGCAGCCAGAGGCCCCTGCATCGAGCCACACCCAGCTAGCCTGACTCATTCCCATGCCCTGCAAGGTCCCTGAGGGCACTTGAATTTCTTATCCCTGCTTTGAGGAATGTCACACATATCCGTTTCCCACAGGCGGCTTTCCCCAGAGGAGCTGAGTCCATCGCCAGTGGGCAGGGGACAGAAAGGAGCTCTCCTGGAAGGAGTGTGACTGCCCCAAGGAAGAGAAGGAAGATGAGTGGGACGAGCTGCTGCTGGCCAAGTCCCATGCTGCAAAGGTGCTAACGAGGAACTGTGGCTGCAGTGTGAGGAGAGGTCTAAAGAGCAAGCCTGGCAAAGAAATCAGGCCAAGCCTCTCTGGGGAACTTAGGGCTTAGTCACCAACTCCCCTGCGGGCAGGGCTGGACACACAGGCCGGCTGTGCACTGCCAGGCCCTGGGGGACCGTGTGACCACACAATGCAGACACTACAAGTGTGCGAATTCATTAGGACAGTGTTCCAGCAGGCGGAAGCCAGGGTCTTGTTTCAACAAAATCAGTACATTGCAACAATATTCTGTCGCAAGGTGGTCAAGTGTTCTAAGGACAGGCACCTATTTCTAATTACACAATGACCCTGGATACTGGCTTTGGCTAAGGTTCGCCACTTGACCACGTCTCAGAAGTATATGACAACAAAGGACTGACAGCTCTGTGATAAATGTGTTTCCTAATACGGCTCAGTAAACGCAATACCTCCCCTCCAGCCTCCACATTCACGGTTGGGGGTCAGGGCAAAGTGCCTGCTGGAACAAATGGGGTCTGCATCCACAGAAGAATGTCCGCATGTGGCAGTTCCTGTCTTCATTTCAAAGAGGCACAAGGTGTTTGATGCTCCGGCCCAGGGGGCGGTGGGGAAAAGATAAATTCTACAGTAGGCCCCCACCATTGAGGACATGCTAAATCCAACAGTTCTTGGGGGACACTTGTTCCCTTTCCTGCTCCTGGAGGTTGATTTCAGCATCATTAGGTCAAGGAGAGACAGGAGTAGTTCAGAGGCAACAGGTGCACCCACTGACAATCCTACACTTCGCAGACCACACCTTGCTGGGACAGGAGTCTCACCTCTAACATCCGGGACCGGCGGATAGTGATGTGAGTGACGTGAGGGGAAGCAGAGCTGGTTTCCACAAGCCCCAGTTTCTCCTTCTCCTTGGTAACCATGTTTCGGAACAGGAGAACTCTCTGAAAGGAGCAAAGGAGAAATCAGAAACAGGGTCAGCAACTGATGACTCTCTAGAACACACTACGCAAAACTCTGTGACATTTAAGTCACGTGAGAGGCGATCAGAATGGGATGCTTTGAGATAGAAGAGACTTATGGGATTAGCAAACATCCCCTAAATGCTCTTGAGAATTAGAAACAGAGCTGAATGGAGGCCAAGGAAGAAAGGTTCTAGAAACAGTGGTCTGGCTGCAGCTGGAGTCCAGCTAAGAACAGTCCAGGAGAAAATCGTTCTCATTCTGTCAATAACCCACTGTAAAAAGCTGGTGGCAAGACAAGCCGCAGAGGCTGCTTCCTACAGCCGTGCCTGCTGTAAAGGAAATCAATATTATGAATCTAAAAAACAGAAACATTTCAAGGATCTTTTTTTTCCGCTGTCAGAAATTTTAAAAATGATCCCATAGTATAAAGGTCCCTGACCTTTTTATCTGTCTCCTCTGTGCCCTCAAGCACACCGCAGTCCCACCAGTGATTTTTCTCAATTACTGCCTGAAAAGACTCCATTCTCAAGATCCCGAAAAGCCCCTTTAGGAGAGCACGACCCTTGGTCCCACCGTGGGTTTGAGAATCATTGCTATAATGTCACTCAAATAATGGCAGCAGAACGAATAAATAAATAAATCCAACTAGAGTTTTTTTTTTTTCAAAATGGGAATCACACAAAAGTCAGGAGCTTTGTAAATATAAGAGCGGGAGTCACGGTACCAGTACCAGTGTGAGGGTTAACCACGTGCAAGGGGTGCCAAGTATTTTCACTTCATCATTACATTAGCTCTATGAAGAAAATATGGTTGTAACAAAGCAACAGCCAATGGTCTCTTGAGAAGGGGCTGCATTCAGCAGAGACGGGGTTTGTGCAGCAGCTCGGTGGGGCAGGTTTACAAGATGCAAAACTAAGTGCTCTGAATAGTGTCAAAAGCTCTGGGGCTCCAGAGCAGGCCTGAGGGAGCGCAGGCCTGAGGAGCGGTGAGGCGGGCACTCTTGTCTCTCCTTTTTACGGTTGGGGGACAGGAGACTTTCAGGAACAGGTATATAAAGTGTGGTGCTGCATGACACGACTGCCCCCTGTGACCCCAAACCTTGCGCATGAGCACGGGAACAAGGGGAAGTGTTATGTGGAACACAGGGCCAAAGACGGGCCTCATGTTCAGGTTAAAGTGACAGAGTGGGGCCTCCCTGGTGGTGCAACGGTTAAGCGCTGCGCTGTTGGCAGCGGTGACGAGTTCAACGCCCGGCCAGGGAGATTCCCACATGGCGTAGCAGACCTCTCCTGCCTCGCCCGCTGCTCCCCTCAGCAGTGTATTTCTGATCTGCCTGTTCTGCTCCCCGCTCTGTCTCTGGTGGACCCTCTCACCACCTCACGCCTCTGGCCTGTACCCTAGCTTGTATGCATAGATAAATAAATCTTTAAAATAAAAAAAAAAGTGACAGAGTGGAGACGGGCAGAGCAGCATCTGCGCAGACGACCACGAGAACAACGGCTGCCTCGGAGTCTAGGGGAGACTGGAGAGGCTCTAGATTACCATGGGGTCACCTTAGCCGACTCTCAAGGGGCTAGAGACCTCTGTGGACACCTGGTAAGGATCCTGAACCCCATTTCAGATGAGGAATAGACTCACCCCAGGTCACATAGCGGGAGGCAGGGAAAGCCACACCACACAGCCCCTGCCTGCCCCACCCGGCTCTAGGCCTTCTCGGCCAAAACAAGGAGTAGTCTGGTAGGGGCTTGGGAGGAGAACTGCACAGAAACGTGTAAAGAGCGTGCAGAGAACAAAGCACTGATGTTAAAACAAGAGAGACGCCCAGGCCGTGTGCTCGCGCGAGATCCAGGACGAGGTGGGGCTCAGCGATGCGCAACGCTAACAGACAGAGAGAAGGTGGCCCTGAAGGCACCCTGCTTCCCTCCTGTGGCTCCAGCCAGAGGGAGAAGGTGGGGTGCACCCCACTGAGAGGGAAGGGAAGCCTGAGACAGGGTGCCCTGACCACTCAAACAGGCCAGCCTAGGACCCTTCCAGATGGGCCGTCACAGGGAGCAGGACAGGGGCCCAGAGACAAGAAAGGGCCCTCGTTTCCCAAGGGAGAGAAAAGAGGTTTGACAAGGACAAATGGCCATGAAGACAATCTTAAGTAAAGATTTTCCCTTCCCTGAAAAATGGTGACAGCCTGGACTCAAAGTCAGGACAACTAACCTCAGAGGTCCCCAGATTTCTTGTTCACAGTACCCCTAATGGCTTGGTGATTTTTTTCATGGTAATCCTAGGTCAGGAGAAATACCTATTTAATTCTATTTACTAAGACGTTAAATCCTAACAAGTATTTATGGCCCAAGAGTTTTAAAAAAGCACATACATTGAAATAAAAATTGGTTTTGGTTTCAAAACCAAACCAAAACAGGCTTGGCCAAATGACATCACTGCAAAGAATCTAGCAGGCCCTGACACTGTGAACTCCAGCTAGCGCGTGGTGTCCGACACACTTCACTCCCTCTCGACAGCTTTACCTCTCCCGTGAGTGCGGGGCACCCCTGTGCTGCCTGTGACTGCGGCTACGCTGTGGAGAGTCACCGCAGGCCACTGCGTGGGGCTGAGCCGGGACACATTGGCCCAGGACGAGGCTGAGTATAGAGTCCAACTCCAGAAAACCACACGAGACCCAGGAGAGGAAGGGCTGGAAACCACCAGTGGGGACCGGTGGCAGATGGGAAAACAGCCTTCAGAAGACAGAGTCTGCAGACGTCAGGAGATTAGGGAGGCCGCTCCTCGTGGCTGCGCAGGGACCAGGGGGTGGTAGACATCACAGGGAAGTAGGTCCTGCTGCTGGGGAGGGTCAAGTATACGACACCCACCACTCAAAGCCTCGAGTTCTGCTAAGGCAAGGCCAGGGGTGCTGTTGAAGGGACTCCCTTGTGGAGGGCACGTTTGGCTAAGTCATCTCCGCGGAGCCCCTGAGTTCTGACAGGCTCTGCTGTCAAGTGCCATGAGAATTTAAACAGCTGCCTTCACTTGTGAATCATTGCTTCGAGGGTAACTAACAGCACCATAAGTATAATGTCAAGGTCAAAACGATCTCAGAGCATAAGCAAGTATCTCTGAAAAGAGATTTAATTTAGAAAAATGTGATCTCTGCTCTCTTCTAAAAATATCTCTATTTTTTAAAAGAAAAAGAGAAAGGAAAGAAAGGGCATACCTAGACTCTTAAGCGCCTCTGCTGAGAGAGCACAGCCGTCAGGAGTCCAGCTACCGCACCTACTGCACCCAGTGCTCCGCTGCCCAGACGCCCCCCGCAGTACCTGACCTTCCCCGCAGGCGCCACCACCCTCCTGGTTCCTTTTCTCTGATTCCACCTCTCCCGTGCAGGCCCTCAAGGGGAGGTCCTTCGGGCTCTGGCCGCAGCCCACTGGTCTTCCCCGTCTGTCTGTTCCCTGACCACCTGGCCTGTGGCTATGAATGCAGCAGGGAGATCTGGGTGTTGTCTGCATGCCGAATCTACCCCCTCTCCTGAGTTCCAGACCCACATGGCCATTGGCCTCAAGGAGCCGCAGACACCTCACGTGCTGCCCGCCCAAAGTGGGCCGCAGCTCCACTTCCCAGACCTGCTCTTGCCCCTAGCTCAGGAATGCTTCTCTTAGCAAACCAGACACCTGAGCATCATGACCTGAATTCCTCCCTTCCTTCCTACATGCCTGCATCATTCCCAGAGCCTAAAGGTGCCTCCTTAAAAATCTCTTGGCTTTCTCAGCTCTCCACTGCCTTGACCCCACTCGAGTCCAGGGAGATTACACCACAGCCTCCATGTCTAGCCCGTCCCCACCCAACAGCTGGAAGGTGCTTCCTAAGCACTGCTCTGACCAGGGGCTCCGCTAAAACCCTCCAGTGGCTTCGGACAAAATCCAAGCTCCGGCCCTTGGTGTACAAGGTTCTGCCTGCTCCAGCACCTGCAAACCTCAACCTCATTTCTTGACCTTCTCCTTTATGTTTCCCCCTGTCAGACTGTGGCTCCAGGGGCATTCTCTTTCACCCTGGGCCTTTAAACACTGCCACTCTCCTGAGCTCCTCCCCGACTCAGCAGACCCCGCCCCCTCACCTGGGCCGTCCACTCCCATAGCACGCATCCCTCCCTGCCCTGGTGGCCAGTTTGCACGGCCCTGCATCTGTCTCTCCAGTACTGAGCAGCAGACCTGGTACAGGGTAAGGTCCAGTTGCTGTCTGCATCTGCTGAACAAACTGCTTTCATGGACTGAAAGAGAAAATCTGGAACCTTGCAATGGGACGGAAAGGCAAGCTAGGAGCCTGGGCCTACTCACATTTTTGTGAGGAATGACGTGAGGGATGTACTGCAGGATCAGCTGCGCCCGTTTTCTATCCTTGTCGAGTTCTTGGAAGAGCACACTAGGTTTGAGATCTCTTAAAAAGAAAGACACAGGTTTGGGACAATTAAAACAAGTAAACCATTCTCTAGCGTGGGGCTGGCTAACAACGTCCTCGGGGCCACGACCAGCCTGCTGCTGTTTCTGCAAGTAAAGTTTAATGACCGGGTTCATTCATGACAGTGCTGTGTCTGGCTGCAAGTGAAGAGTGGAGCAGACACCCCAAGGCTGGCAGGCAGGGCTTACAATGTTTGCCGTCTGCTCTTTACGAAAGAAGTCTGCCAGTCCCCGCAACTTTAAGAGTTACCTAAGACAGTTGGTGATAAAAATCAGAACCAATCTATGTTTAATTGTTGCAAGATTCCTCCACCCACTCCCAGCCCTGGAAAAGCCTGCTGCAGTTTCTACCCTGCTGATAAAACTGCCATTTAATTATCATAACCTGTTGCTCAGTTCAGCTGGAAGAACTTTTCTGCCCAGTTTGGGTAAGACACATCTCCTAGACGTGAGCTGGCTCTGTCGCCATTCACAGGCCCTAGTCATCTCTGCTACTGTAAGCAAGTCTTAGCAGAAGCGACTGCCGGCTGGTCTGTGCTGACAGGCGCGTCATCGGGACAGGCTGAGGAGAGGAGCGAGCTCCTCTCTGCCTTGAACACGAGAGCTGAGCTCTTGGGTGACTCCGCTGTCAGGGTGTGGCAGAGGTACTCTGGTTTCCATACAGCCTGCAGGAAAAATGGAGTGGATCAGGCTTTCTCGCCTCCCACCGCTGGCCTCTATGGCTGCCGCCTGTGGCACCCACGGACCTGGGCTGAGAGGCATGAGCACGGCGCACGCGCACCGCTGATTACAGACACCTGGGCCAAGAAGCCAGCGAGCCCGGGGCACGTAAGTATAGCCGCCTGGGCCGAGAGCTCATTACCACAGAGATCATCACCACAGAGATCATCACGAGAGACAGAGAGCGAGCACAGAGATTGTGGGGGCTGGGAGGCTCAGTTGCTGCCAGCCTCCCTGCCTCAGCATTCAAGGCCTGTCAAGGGCTCCAAGATTCCTTATCCATTTGCCCCAGTCTACAATGAACCTGCATGCCCGCCCTGAGCCTGTCTGCACCACACAGCCCCTGCCCAGCCCATGCTCACTTTCGCAGCCAGTGGTCCTCAGGGGCAAAGCGCCGGCGGCAGTCCCGCTCGTAGAGCACCATCAGCCAGCCGTGGACAGACTGGAACAGCTCCAGGGTCTCGCCCTTGGCGTTCTCTGCAGGGCAAACAAGCTGTATAGTCACACTTGGGGAGATGATCACAACTGGAGGGCAGAGGACAGTCTCTGTCTCCCTCTTTCACTACGTTCCAGCAAGTTATCCACCTCCCTCACTCTGAATCTGCTGTGGAACCGACGGAATTAAAAGGTGCCCCGGCTAAGCTGCGGGTGTCAGCAGGAACTAAGGCTCCCCTCGCCACAGTCGCACACTGCCTCCCCCTAGTGTCCTTCAAGTTCCTTTTAATCTAAGGCACTTAGTGTTGAACAGTGGGAGAAGCTTTGGGGCTGGATTCTAGTTGAAAACCTGGCACACGGTTTATCTTCATGAAAATCAATTCAAAGACTCAAGGAGATTCAGGGCAAAAGTAACCATCATTAATATCCCTTCACACATAAATGTAAATCTTGAAGGACCTGGGACAGTAAGACTTTCATAACCACATTACTACCTTAAGAGATGAGAGAGCGAAGAAATGAACATCGAATTATGTGAATGAACGTGCCTTTTCAATTAACTTTTGTATATGATAATACTAAGGATCAGCTGTCAGAGACTCTTAACTGATGACTAATGTCGTTACCTTACCTACGATTCCATCCCAGATCATCTTAAATACAAAGGAATTCAGAAACGAGGATATGGTGACCAATTCTTCCAGTTTGAATGAAATTTGCTCTTCATAAACTTCAATGTCATCAAGGATCCTAACACAAAGAGAAAATTAGCCACAATTTCACGCTGAGAAAAGAGGGAAACATGAGATCTGTACCACTTCCTAGATAAGCATAAGGAAGAACAGGCTCTAACTTTTAGATCAAATTCACAGACACAACGATATGCTGCCAAGGATCATTAATAATCTGTTAGAGAGGAAGCAATCAGGCCACGGGCTGGGCACTGTTGAAGCTGGTGATGCGCTGGGCACACGAGGCTTCTTTACACTGTTCTGCCCACTTTCTAGCTACTTGAAATTGTTCATAGTAAAAAGTTTAAAAATATAAGCAAGCAAGAAAAAAATGAATAAGCTCTATTCTATTTATCTTACTTGAAAGGATCTGACTGTGATACTTTCTTCATTTATGCCTGAACATCAAGGAATCGGAACCAAGAGACTGTCTACTGAGGAGAGCTGAGGGATCTTATCCTCTCCAACAGACACTAATGGCCCTTCCTGGGCGCTTGATGTGTCTTTGTGAATGAACAAAATATCTGAAAGCACATATGACTACATGAATCATTTCAGATATCGCTCAATCCCAAAATTTCTTCAAACTGCGCCATTCCCTGCAGAGCTCGACTCAGTCTTGGGTCACTGGGTGGCGTCTTCACCAGCGGTTACAGCTGGACCTCCAGCTGATCGGTGAGCCCCTCCCACCATGATTCTTACCCAATCTGCCACTTCTCTTTCCCTGACTGCCCCCACCCCCCGCCCTGCCACCGCCACACATGACCATCACTGCCTAAGGGCCATTCTATCTTATAATTCTTCACCAAATTTGGGGGCGGGGGGAAGTGGGATGAAAGAATACCAAGTACATAAGAAGAAACACAAGTTTAAAGAATAAATGCTCTGAACGGGACTAACATTTGTTAATTTCCCACTCTGTGCCAGGTACTGTACCAAGGACTTGACATTCCATTTCTCACTCACTCCCTATTAGATTGGCAAACTGAGTGGAGACTAAGGCTTAGAGAGATTAAACAACTTGCCCAGGGCCAGCTTGATAAAGATGGTAAGAATAAAAGTCTTGAGTTCTTCCTGTGTGCCAAAGATAACACTAAATGCTCTGTGGGCATTATCTCTTCTATTCCTACCATGTGGCTGAGAGGTAGGTTCTACCGTTACTCCAGTCTATAGATGAGGAAACAGGCTCAGCGAGGTGGAGTCCCTTGTTCCCTTGCCCAGGGTGCCTTAGTAAGTGGCTGAGCCAGATTTTACAACCTGGTTCTCCGACTCTGGAATTTTCTAGCAAACTATCCAGCACAGGAAGTAAATGATGATTTGACTCCAGGTCCAGGAGATTCCAAAGCCCACACTCAGTGGTTCTGACCCAGCTCCCCTGAAAGAAAAGCTAACAACTACTGAACCCCTATTACAGGCCATCCACATCGTAAATGTTTTCTCATCTAATTCTTCTAGTGGCCCTGCCACACAGGCCCAAATGCTTACAGTAGTCACACTGGCCACTGTTTCCTGACACGGTAACCTGGTCTCTCTCGAGGAAAGGGGTTCAGCCCCACCGCAGTCAACCTACGTGATGAGGTGCCGGGAGCAGTCACAGAACAGCATCAGCATGGCCAAGAGCTGCTTGGAGTCATCAGTGTCATTGTTGAGGCATTCCAAGAAGAGCTTCAGTCCTCCGTGGGGCCCCAGCTCACAGATAAACGCCCACAGTTTGGGGAGCAGGTCATCCAGGTAAGTGAGACCTGGAAAGGATAGAGAAACCCAAGCTTCAGGTGGGGCTCCATCTGGTCCATTATTTCCCCCAGCCAGTGCGAAAACAAGACACTTAAGCCTATTAGCGAACACTTAGTGTGTGCGAGAGAAAGAAGGTAGCAATTACTAAGAAAATCATTATCGCCATGAAAATAACAAAAGCTAGCATTTATTTAATGGGTGCTTACTTGTGCCAGATGCCATTCTAGGTAACTGTGCCTGCATTACCTCCTTTCCACCTAGTGAGGCTCAATGTTATCACCATTTTGTGAGGGAGGAAACGGAAGCACAGAGGGATGAAGTCATTGGCCCCAAATCACCCAGCCACCAAGTGTCAGACCCAAGAACAGAATCCCGCTCTGACTGACTCAGAGTTTATGGTTTAAATCAGGGATCAGCGATTCTTTTCTGGAAAGGACGAGAGGGTAAATATTTTTAGCTTTGTGGGGGAGACTATGTCACAACTACTCGATGCCACCACCATAGATGAAAGAAGCCACAGACAACCCGTAAGTGTGGCTGTGCTCCAAGAACGGCTCATTTACAAAAGCAAGTGGTGTGCCAGGTTTTTGTCTGCTGTCCCTGCTTTGAAGGTTCATGCAGACTCACCCGCTTTTAGCAAGGATTTCCCCTTCTCTACTTCTGTTACTGTATCTGTTAAAAACGGGAAAACAGCGACTGCAACAGAAATACTCCCAAGTGTTGACAAATATTTAACCCTGGGTGAGGCAGAGGAAATTTTAAGTCTCCTTCCTGATGACTACAAGGCCTCTGACACACCAACTATGCCACTGAAAGATTTTAAATCCATCATTGTAGTCACTGACTTAAAATAAATAGTCCAGCTTAGAAGTTCCTGGCGTCACAAAATATACAGTGAAGTATGTTCCTTAAATTGCTTCTCAGAAAAGGGGGAGTCAGCAAACATTTGAGCCTTACAATGACTCTCCTTTAATCAGGCACCCTGGATTACTTTATTTTGAGCAAAGATAATCTGGGGGTGGGGGTGGGCGCACAATCAATGCCCTTTATGGATGCTTAAGAGTGAACTGCAGGAATCACAGAGGCAGCAAAGAAATGTAACACCCATTCAGTTAGTATTCTAAAGCTTGGCCGCACATTTGCAAGGGTAATGGGATGTAGTTATAAAATGTAGAAGCTTCACTATATAATTAGAAGCAGAGTAAATAGTTACATTGTGGAGGTCACAAATAAACTTCTTTAGGAAAAAAGAAAAGAGATGTCCCTCACAGGCAAACGGACCCTCAGGGTATGGATGGGAATACTCATTTACAGCGTCACCCACAGATCCTTCATGGGCTGCACCCCAACACACTTAGGTAGAAATGAAGGTGCTGTGTCTGCAGAGCTGTGTCAGAGGAGCAGCGCGTGGCCCAGGCCACCCCACGCATGGGAGGAGTTGGACGAAGATGCTTTGTAAATTGCTAAAGTAGAAAAACGGTAGCATTTTTAGTATGACTATGTTACTTTCCACAGTCTGATTTGTGTATAACTAAACCAGTAGCTCGACTATTATATGTAAGGCTTAGAGACCAGCTTATCTTCATTTTTAAAAATATTTATTTTCAAGTTGGCCAATAAACTTCTTTTTGGATTCTCTTACTGGAACAATGGGGGATGCTTAAATTGGTGATCACCTTAAGAAGTTGGACACTGGCTATAACCTCAAAATCATCTCATTCAACAGACTTCCCTAGCCCTTACACTGGGGGCGGGGTACCCAGGTTCGGTCGGGCGCCTTCTCTTCTACCTCTTCACTCTCATTAGGGAATCCACCCCCAGCCAAGACGTTACACCATCCATAGCTCACGCTCCCAGCCTCCGCTCTCCCACCCCAGTGGACTCTTATGTCTGTCTGAATCTCTGCTGAAGGTCCAGCAGGCTCCTCACACCCATTACAGCCAGAATAGAACCCTCCAGGCCCCAGAGCCCCACCCCAGGCTGGTCATTCCCAGCTCAGCAAAGGTACCAGCATCCAACCAGCTGCTGGGGCCAAAAATCTGGCGCCATCTTTCAGGCTTTCAGTCCTCACTCCCCCAAATCTATAAAACATACCACAAACCCTTCTGCTTCCATTCCCATCACTACACCAGTCCAGTGGTTCCAAATAGGGAGAGTTTTGCCCCTCAAGGGGCATTTGGCAATGTCTGAACACATTTGGTTATCCCAGCTGGGAGGCGGGGGAGTGAGGTACCACTGGCATCTCTGGTAGGGCCAGGGGCTGCTGAACATTCCACAGTGGGCAGGGAAGCTTCTACAACCAAGAATGGTCTTGTCCAATATGTCAACAGTCCCAAGGCTGAGAAGCCCTGCTCAAGTCCGAGCCAACACGGTCTCTCGTCACCTGCACTGTCACAGGAACACATCTCTCGCTGGCTTACTACTGGCCTCCCACTTCGGGGAACACAGACCTGGGTTGTCCTACTCACCTCGGAATCCTCTGTGCCTGCCCATGTAGATGCTCTCTAAGTATTTGGAGGTGAATAAATAAGTATAAAAGAGAAGCAGAGGGGCCTCCCCGGTGGCACAGCGGTTAAGCGCCGCGCTGTGGAGCTGTTGGCAGGGGCGATGTTGCCCGGCCCGGGAGATTCCCACATGGCGCGGCTGACCTCTCCTGCCTTGCCCGCTGCTCCCCTCAGCAGTGTGTTTCTGATCTGCCTGTTCTGCTACCCGCTCTGTCTCTGGTGAACCCTCCCGCCGCCCCACGCCTCTGGCCTGTACCCCAACTTGTATGTATAAATAAATAAAAAAAATCTTTAAAAAAAAAAAAAGAGAGAAGCAGGAATTTATGATTTCTTCAAATGTGAGAAGCAGCAGATTTCCTAATTCCTTGATGTAGCAAGCAGCCTCATGGCCTATAGATTTCCTGTCCTTCTAAGATCAGTTCATATTCATGGCACCTGCACTGCAGGTATAAAGCCCCTGACACCCAATGCTGTGTTCACAGAGGGGACTTTCTTCCTTGCTCAGCTCAAAAACGCAAACATTGGCCATATCCACGCAATGAGATACTATGCCGCTAATGAAAACAAAGTTTTTGAGGAATTTCTGACATGATAAAATGCATCTAGAGTGATTACTAGGAAGGGAAGGAAGAACCCCAGTCAGAACACGTGTACGTGTAAGGGGAGTGCACAAGGCGAGGGGGTCATCTTCAGGCTGTGGGATTAAGACTGAGTGAAATTTTCTCCTGTTTCCTTGTCTTTTTAAAATTTTCTATTCAGGACCTTCCTGGTGGCACAACGGGTTAAGCGCAGCACTATGAAGCTGTCCAGAGCCACTGTGGCACTGGCCGGGCAGATTCCCACATGGTGCAGCAGACCTCGCCTGCCTCGCCCGCTGCTCCCCTCAGCAGTGTACTTCAGTTGATCTACCTATTCCGCCCCCCACTCTGTCTCTGGTGAATCCTCTCACCACCCCATACCTCTGGCCTACACCCCAGCTTATATGCATAACTAAATCTTAAAAAAATTTTTTTTTCTATTCAGAAAAAAACATTAACCTTTTCAGAGCAAAACATGCTTCATAATGAAAGTAAGAGCCAAGTTACAGGAAGAACTGGAAGTGCTTGGGTAATTGGAGCGATTTAAGTGATGTGTTAAGAACTTCTGACAGGGCCTCCCTGGTGGTGCAATGGGTTAAAAGTCTCAGCACTCTGAAGCTATCCCAGCCACTGCAGCATGAGTTTGATCCCTGGCCAGGGAGCTTCCCACATGGCGCAGCAGACCTCTCCTGTTTCTCCTGCTGCTCCCCTCAGCAGTGTATTTCAGTAGATCCGCCTGTTCTGCTCCCCACTCTGTCTCTGGTGAATCCTCTCACCCCTCCACACATCTTGCCTACACCCTAATTCTTGTATCTTAAAAAAAAAAAAAGAACCTCTGACAATGGTTCAAAAACACTCTCCTTCAAAATCGATTTTCTGAGCAAGGCAGGCAGGGAAAACCAACTTTTTCTAAGAAAAGCTGCTGAAGAGGAGACTCGGCAGAAGGCATGGCGGGCTCAAACCTGTGAGTATCTGCAGCCGGATCTGGGTGAGCGTGGTCAGTGAGGTCTGGTAGAGGACGCAGATGTTGCAGACCTTCTGGACCTCTGCGGAGTCCACGCGCTTCCCCCCAACGGGCCTGAGAATGTTCCGAACCGACGCAGACTTCTGAAACGCACGCTTCAGGAGATCTGGCACAGGGGAAGGAGGAACATGTGAGCAGACGCTGAGCCATCTGCCATATTCCACCCTCCAAAGGGAAGAGTATCTCCATAAAGCTCCAAGTGACAGCCAGCCAGGCAGGGGGGCTGCTGTTTTGATTAACGCCATCTCTTTGGGACAAATCGAAGTGGCAATATTTTTAGGTGGAACCCAAAGACCTCTTTGGACGACCAGATTGCTCAGAACGAGCCAGTCATATCTCACTCTTCCGTGGGATTCTTATACCGCACCCCTGAACTTCAGCACCTTCAAAGGTAAAAATCCCAAGGGCTGTTAGAGGAAGTGGGGAAAAGTTAAGGGGTCTGGTTGAGTCCCAATTTTCTATGCTTTTAGGCAGAAGCAGGGGTGTCAGTCTCAGTTACTGATATTGAGTATGAGGTGGTATTCTGCCTCTACTTCTGTTTTAATCTACTTCTATTTTAAACCTTCGCATTTACAGCCTGCTAAAAACAGCCTGTTTTTCATAGAAAAAAATACATCATGACTTTTCCAACAACCCAATATTCAAGAGTCCACATTCACTGACGGCATCCAGGGGCCCTACGGCACTCTGGGTGTTGAAGAAGAAAAAGCCACCTGGACATGGAGATCTGCCACAAGCAGGGAATTCCATTGAGGACGTGCTGGCAGCACTTCCTAACCTTTCCTCAGAGTGGGCAACGAGAAACCTCTCCACGGCACCTGTTACTGACCCTGCAATGGGGTGCCACCCGGTCAGTGACTCAGTGGCCCCTTTCTGAGAAGCCCCTATGGGAGACTGATAGTTAGAATCCAGAATAGCCTCTATTTCCCTTAAGAAACAGCTCTTTCTGTGAATGGGAAGAAAAATAAATGCAAATATCCCTTTGCAGTTTGGTCACCAGAAAGTTCAGAGCCAAATGGAAGTTCAGAGATAACCAGTGGTCCACGTGGAAGATCTGCAGATGTTTCCCTCTGTACCTGACCTTGCTTTTATTCACCTCTATTTCCCTGGGCCATGTTTCCTACCCCAACAGATTGTCTGTCACTCTTGCAAAATGTGAACATGATTTAAGCAACCTCTGAATCTTTGCGGGAGAAGTTAAGAGTGTCACACGAACAGAGGGGTGCAGCACCCGGGAACCACCAGGAGGTGCATTTCAGTCAAGGACAGCCGGGGTATCAGGCCTGCTCCAGCCACTCACTCTTCACGGGCAGCACGTTCTGTGGGGACGCCGGCTGCACGTGGGCTGGCTCCTGGTTCTCCAGCAGCTTCTTGCTCAGGATGTCACTGAAGAAGATCCGGATCAGAGGCACCCCCCACAGGAACTGCAGCTGCTTGGTGATCAGGGGCATTGACTCGTTAAGGCTGGGAGAGAGCAGGAGAGCACCGTGTCAGTTCCACCTGACAGATGGTCAGGGAAAGCCTACCTGGCTCCCGGAGGGGCCTTCCACCTGGAGGGGCACATCAGATAATCACCATGGTAAAGTGGATGCGTGAGGTGCTATCTTCCTTCTCTCTGTCATTCTACCTGGACTTCCTGTGCTGCCACCACATTAGTGATCTTCCCAGTCTCCACATGACAGGGTCGGGGCCCAGACACCCCCTCTCTGTTTTTTAGCCTAGTTCCATCCTGCCTATCACCCCGTTGACAAACGCCAGCTTGGGCCTGCTTTGCTGTCCTCCTTCTCACAGCCAGCCTGCAGGCCCAGTCCACAAATATCCACAACTCACCAGGCCCCTAAGTTTTCTTGCTTTAAGGGCTCCTCTCTCCACACTGCAGACCCTGCAACAGACTCGCCCACCTGAAATCCACCTCCATCACGTCCCTGCTCAAGACCCTCTGATGGCTCCTCCCACTGCCCAGCACTGAGTGGTCACGGCTGCCGGCCCGAGGGTGGGCCAGGTCCAGCGGCAGGACCTCCACATACAGTCTCATTCCATCACTGAGACGACCTTATCAGAAGGACTTGGAAAAGTGTCCCCATATTTCAGATGTCGGAAGTGAGGCAAAGGGACTTGTCCAAAGTCCCTCAGAAAAGGGGCAGCGGCGCTGACAGCAGGGCTCACTCTTGTGCTGTCCTTCCCACCCTCTTCCCAGAACCTCCCTCCCGGCTCCCCACACCCCATCCTCTGCAGGCAGGGGCAGGCTGTCCTCTGCTGAGGAGTCTTTTACCTCCTGTCACACACCTGTCACTCGGGTATGAGGAACAGGGAGGAAATTCGGGGATTTCCTGCCCTGGTCTTACCTTGGTGCCTCAAGGGCCCTGGCTCCAGGCACACATCTGACAGGGAGTGGCTGGGCTCCCGAGACCCCTGCATCTCAGCCCGGTACAAGTTTTGTTTTCAAATCCCTGACACTGCCTTAATCATCCCTCTCTAGTTTAGTGTTTTTAATATCCTTGAGGTCTTAGTTAAAAATTTTAAAATTGATATTTCATCTCTTGAAAGGATCAGAAGTGATTCCCTTTGAATTACCTTTTAGTATCTCTAAAATATGAGTCTAGGCAACTCATAAAAGTGACACTGAAAAGGAAAAGATAATGTTGACAGAGGTTCATACTTTACTAAATGAAAAAAATGCCAATACAAAATGTTATCTCATATTTGTGGAAAAAACTATCGCTATTTATAGGTAGGAAAAAGGCTGAAAGGATGTTCACAAAGGTTGTCATTGGGTAGGAGGATGTGGAACAGTTTTAAACTATATTTTATACTAGGAGTATGTGTTATTTTTGTAATAAGAAACAAAGCAACAGGAGGGGAGGGCAGGGAGGAGGGGGAGGGAAGAGGGAGAGGGGGAAGGGGAGGAGACAGAGGGGGAGGGGGAGGAGAAGAGGCAGGACTGATGGCAGTTTGCTCTGGGACTCACCCATAGTCTACGGATTGGGAGAACCAGCCCAGGACAGGGTGCCAGTGGGTCAGGTTGGATTTCTTCTGGGACACATACTTCTGACAGTAGCACAGCATCTGGGTCAGCAGACTCACAAACCCATCTGTCTCCTCCTCCAGCACCCTGGGGCTGAGGGAGCCCAAGGACAGGAGGTTGCCTACACAGAAAGAAGGCTGAGTGTGACTGGGCCAGAGCACTTGGTCCCCTCCCAGTCTGCTCTCTGCCTGTAGCACAGGCCCAGAGTCTGTGTGCAGGAAGAAAGAAATTCCACGTGGGTGGTCGCCTGTCAGTGCAGGGGGTGGGGGTGGGGGGCGGAGGGGTTGGCAGCAGTGTGTCCTAGGGGTAAGAAACAGGCAAACTGGCATCTCAGCCTGGCTCTGCACAGACGAGCTGTGTGACTCCACCCACCTCCCAAATCTCATCCCTCATCTACGTAAGACTGGAATAATCATCCCCACTCTGATGTGAGAATTCTAGGATGTAACATGCAGAATGTCAGGTGCACAAAGTGATGTGATATTTTGTTAGTATCACATTAACATTTTACCATCAAGGGGACAACATCAATGACCTCTGGAAGAATATCTGAATGTTCTGGGAAATCACTGGCATTCAGTATTCACCAGACTTATTTAATATTCCTTACATGAAAACTCTTCCCATAAACTACACTTAAATTTAGCCCAGAGAACATTTATATATTTAAAATGAATTTCTTCTTATTAGGCAATGAGAATTATGTCCACTACTTTCAAAAGCTTTTATCTACAAAACTTTTTCCCACCTACACCGAAAACATCGAAAAATTGATGAAGCAGGCTCTACTCTGATCTCAATCCCCTTCTCTCACTTCACATGAAAATTTTCTACATAAGATATGATGTTTTCATGTTTCCTTTGGCTGCCAGGAAGCTAAGGGCTGGTATTTAATTTTCATTTAGTCATTCAACTAATTAGTATATTTTCCACGTGACTTTTTATTTTACATGCCTCTTTAAATTGTTTATCTAGATACATGTTTTTTATTGTAAACACTTTCAGTTTTTACTGGTGATCTCCTGAATGGTGGAAAGCAAAACATTTGGGTTTTCTCCAACGCCCAAAGACTTGAGCTGCAGACACTCACCCATCAGACAAAGGGTGTGGCACCCTTCTAAACTTTCACATACATCACGGCATCGGTCTTCATTTCTCAAAAATGTGATGAATTTACGAAGCATGTCGTGAGATTCTAAGACAGTGAGGCGCTGCAAGACAGAAAATATTAAAGCAGAAGCTGACAGGAAGAACTTCCCACTAAGCAGAAACCTGATCACCTGCAGATCACGCCTGTGTTGCCAAATGTACAACTGATCACCAGGAAGAAAATGGACAAAGATGAGATCCCATTTCTCTGCAGCATTAACATGAAATGTGTCTACAGTGGCTACTGATTTGGGAGAAAAATTTAGCAGAGGTAGAAATGGACATAGGAAATATTTTCTAATTTCTCGAAGGCAAACATGGAATTGAGTTTTGGAGGGAATTTAGAGCCCACTTACCTCAGGGGTCGCTGTGCTGAGATGAGTCACAAGAGCAGGCACGGACATGACGTGGGTGAGAAATGGCCGAAGCAGATTGTCTGAAAATTGTGCAGCAATCACAGGGCTAGACACAGAGAGATGACCTTATTCAGACAGGTATGAAGGTGAACCTGGAACAAAAGAACAACCCTACCAACACCCCTCAAATCCCTTGACATGTGGCATCAAAGGATCTCTAACAAAACTAAAAGCTGTAAATGGGGACATCTGCTAGGGAATGGTGGAGTGACAGTACAGTCCTAAGATGCAGCTATGAGGAGTCGGTTTTGAAGTCTTATCGACAGGAGAGAATAGTCATGCTGTAATAAACTTTAAAGAAAAGCAGTAGAGGGCCTCCCTGGTGGCGTAGCGGTTGAGCGCTGCGCTGTGGAGCTGTCGGCAACATGTGATGCGAGTTCGACGCCCAGCCGGGGAGAATCCCACATGGCGCGGCAGACCTCTCCTGCCTCGCCCGCTGCTCCCCTCAGCAGTGTATTTCTGATCTGCCTGTTCTGCTCCCTGCTCTGTCTCTGGTGAACCCTCTCGCCGCCCCACGCCTCTGGCCTGTACCCCAGCTTGTATGTATAAATAAATAAATCTTAAAAAAAAAAGCAGTATAAAAAACTACATACATGGGACAGGAGGGCGGGGGTTGCGAGTGGGAGGCAGGAAAGGAGCTTCTGGAGTGCTGTTACTGTTGTTCTACTTCTCAATCAGGCTGCTGCTTACACAGGTGTTTACTGTGTTTACTATGTGATAACTCACCATAACTCAGACTTCAATCAGGCCATTCCTTTTAAGTGTGTGTATATAAATATAAATATATTTGTGTGTACTATGACTAATATTTAAGTATGTACTAAAAAGCACATATATTTATATATACAAATTTTTTAAAAAAGATGAAAAATATTAACAATGTATCTCTGGGTTGTAGAATCATGAGAAACATTTTTTTTCTTCATTTTTTATATATATATAAAATGAATATATATATTATATATATATATAAAATGCAGAAAAAAGTGTGTGTGTGTGTGTATATATATATATAAAAAGAGAGAAAGACAAGAGAGAGAGATTTTTATTCAGGTTTCCACATTACTTGTAATACTTCCCAAGTCAAAAAAGAGATGAAATTTAAAGTGAGACGTAAGTAAAACAAATGATGACCCCTACCTCATACCATATATAAATATCAACTCAAAATGGAAAGCAGACCTAAATGCTAGTTTTAAAACTAAAACTATAAAAACTTTGTAAATCTTTTGACCTTGGGTTTGGTGACTATTTCTTCTACATGATACCAAAATCACAATTAAAATTTAAAATGTTTGTGCTTCAAAAGACACATCAACAAAGTGAAAAGATTCTCAGAACGAGGGAAAACATTTGCAAATTATGTATCTGACAAGGGGAGTGTATCCAGAATAAAGAACTCATATAACTCAACATTAGATGATAACCCAATTCTAAAATGAGCAAAGGATCTAACTAGCATTTCTCCAAAGGAAGATATATGAAAGCTTAGTAAGCAGAAAAGATGGTGAAAACCATTAGCCGTCGGAGAAATGCAAATCAAGACAACAGTGAGAGACTACTTCACACTCACTAATAAAAAAGATAGGAAGTGTTGGTGACAATGTGGAGAATCTGAAACGCTCACACATTACTGGTGGGAATATGAGATGGAGCAGCCCCTCTGGAAAATAGTTTGGCAGTTCTTAAAGAAATTAAGGATGGAGTTACCACATGATCCAGCAATATTACTACTAGGCACAGGGCCAAGATAAATAAAAACATATGTTCAACAAAAACTTGTACATAAATGTTTACAGCAGCACTCTTCACAATAGCCAAAAAAGTGGCAGCAGCTCAATGTGATACATCCATACAATGGAATATTGTTAGGTCATGAAAAAGAATGAAATACTGACACTTGCTACAATATGGATAAACACGTTATGCACAATGAAAACAGTCACAAACACCGTAAGTTGCAGGATTCTATTTAATGTGAAATGTCTAGAACAGATAAATCCAAAAGGACAGAAAGTTATCCAGGGCTTCTGAAAGATGGGAAAGGAATGTGATAAGTTATAGGGAGAGAATTTCTTTTAGGATGGTAAAAACATTCTGGAATTAGTGGTGATAGTTGTACAGCTCTAAGAATATACTAAGAGCCAGTGACCTGTAGGCTTCAAATGAGTGAAATGTATGATATATAAACTATATTCCAATAAAGTAGTCATTTAAAAAAACACCTAAAGACTGTACAGAAAAAAAAATGATGAAAACAACTTACAGGGGAAAATGACTTCTAGCTAACTTGCTCCAATAGCAGCGAGAAGATATGTTGCTAGTATTCAGACTACCAAAATTCAAGTGACAAACTTTTACTACTTTCAAGAGTACATCTTTGGGGACAAGAATGTTTTAAAAGACTGAACTGCTCAAACTATCAACCAGTGACTACATTAACCACCTGTCTAGAGGCGGGACCAACCAGGTCACACTCACTGATCAAAGATGGGCAAAAGAGGCCTCCCTGGTGGTGCAGTGGTCGAGCACTGCCCTCTGGAGCTGTCGGCAGCTCGCGATGCGAGTTCGATGCCTGGCCAGGGAGAACCCCACGTGGTGAGGCAGACCTCTCCTGCCTCGCCCGCTGCTCCCCTCAGCGGTGTATTTCTGATCTGCCTGTTCTGCTCCCCACTCTGTCTCTGGTGAACCCTCTCGCCGCCCCACGCCTCTGGACTGTACCGCAGCTTGTATGTATAAATAAATAAATCTTTAAAAAAAAAAAAGATAGGAAAAAGAAAAGGAGAGAGGGCCTCCTGGTGGCGCAACGGGTTAAGCACAGCGTTGCGTAGCTGTCGGCAGCTGTGGCGCAAGTTCAATGCCCGGCCAGGGAGATTCCCACATGGTGCAAACAGACCTCTCCTGCCTTGCCCACTGCTCTCCTCAGCAGTGGATTTCAGTCAATCTACCTGTTCTGCTCCCCACTCTGTCGCTGGTGAATCCTCTCACCGCCCCGTGCCTCTGGCCTGCACCCCAGCTTGTATGTATAAATAATCTTTAAAAAAAAAAAAAAAAGAGATTCAGAAAAAGGGCCTTCCTGGTGGCGCAATGGGTTAGCACAGCGCTGTGGAGCTGTCGGCAGCTGCGGTGCGGGTTCAATGCCCAGCCAGGGAGATTTCCACATGGCGTGACAGACCTCTACTGCCTCACCCGCTGCTCCCCTCAGCAGTGTATTTTGGTCGATCTGCCTGTTCTGCTCCCCACTCTGTCTCTGGTGACCCCTCTCACTTCCCCATACCTCTGGCCTGTACCCCAGCTTGTAGACAAAAATAAAATAAATCTTTAAAAAAAAAAAGGAGAGAATAAGCCATTTTCAGCACGTTAGAAAGAAGTTTAAATGAGGACTAAAAATTCCCTAGACAGGAAAAACAAACCACAAGAGAATGCCACCCAAACTAACCAGTCACTTTCCATGTAAGGGGAGGATGGCATCATCACAGGGGTGTGAAGGGCCAGTGCCTTCTCTGGGGGCTCTCACAAGGATCTGGGGACGCCACCGTGGGTCAGAGCACCAGCCAACTCAGCCACACCCCCAGAGTGAAGCATCAAAGAAGCCACACAGAAGCAGGGTTACCTGGCATGAGGCCCGTCTTGAAAGATCATACACCGAACGTTTTTCCCTCAATTTCCTACTAAGTGTTTCCCCAGCATGCGTTATCAAAATCTCTGTTTAGCCAACTTGTAGTTGTTGTAGCTAAGCTCCTCTGGGTGACAAATTCTATAAATGTATGGCTAGCTGTACATTTAACAGGGCACTCAGAATGTGTGGGCCACAGTGTTATATAGGGCAGGGGAAGAAGGAAAAAAGAGTGTTCAGTGCACAGTCTCTGCCAGCAGAGGGCGCAAGCTGCAACCAGGGAGCTGGGCAGGCACACAGGGAAAAGACAGAAATCAGCCTGGTAAATGAGAGGCCCAGATAAATGGAACAGGGCAAGACTGAGAAGGTTCCTATGTGCCATAATTTAAAAAACACATTCTTAGAATACAGAAATATGTCCTAGATGTGAGCAAGCACAGAGAAGGAGTAAAGAGCAAGGGATCTGGAGTCAGACGAGCTGGGTTTCATTTCGGCCCTGCCACTCACTGCGTAGGACCAGGGCAAGTGGCTTAACCTCTCAGGGCCTTAGCTTCCTCATCTATAAAATGAGATAAGAGGGGCCTCCCTGGTGGCGCAGCAGTTAAGTGCTGCGCTGGAGCTGTCAGCAGCGGCTACACGAGTTCAACGCCTGGCCGGGGAGAATCCCACATGGCGCAGCAGACCTCTCCTACCTCGCCCACTGCTCCCCTCAGCAGTGTATTTCTGATCTGCCTGTTCTGCTCCCCACTCTGTCTCTGGTGAGTCCTCTCGCCACCCCACACCTCTGGCCTACATCCCAACTTGTATGCATAAATAAATAAATCTTAAAAAAAAATAAAATGAGGTAAGAGAAGGTAGGGAGGTGTCAGTTAATATGTGAAGGAGCCTTAGAATAACGTGTGATGCATAAGTGCCAGCTACTATATTATAGGATCTGGTCATCATGTCTAAACATATCATTTGTGATTTTATGGCCTTTATATCCCTGTATGACAAAATCACTTCACTAACTAGCTTTAAAAGTTCTTGGACATGATCAATTACATACAAATATTCAGAGGGGGAGAGAAATTAAGAAAAAGTCTTTTCAGTAGCCTAGTCTTAACTAGTCACTGGTTTCTAACATATCAAGATGAAAAACCCAGAACAATGGATGCTATTATATATTCTCAAAGGAGAAGAAACCCAGTGGAATGATTAGATGCAAACCTCCTGCTGAACCACACCGTGAATCACAACCATAATGGGACCATAATGGTGGGAAGGGGTGTGAGGGGGATGTGGGAAATGGGAGGGTAGAGGAGGAGGCAGAGCTGCCCCTGTGCTACAGCTGGGGCACCTGTGTGCCGACCCTGACCCTTCATCACCTCTGACAGGAGAGTGGGTGATGCTGCCAGAATGAGCTGCCCAGAAGGTGACTCAGGACAGGGAGTTGCATTAAACCTGTTACCAGGCAAATCTGTTTGTACCTAGGGCGCTATGACTCATTAAATACAAGTTGACGTTAACTTCTCTCAGCGTTTGAATAGTGTAAATTGTTTACAGAGTACTTTTACAACTAGTTACAGTGAAACTGGTTGAGTCCTGTCCCCCTGCTGGGGGGCCTGGCCTCCAGGTGTGCTGTCCAGCTGGTAGCCACTGGCCATGAGCGGCTCCTGAGCATTTAAATTTGTCTAGTCCAAATTCAAGTATATGCTAAGAGTAAGTCACACCAGAAAGACTCAGTATGACAGGAAAATTAAAAATTATTTAAGTCTAATGACAATAGTTTAAAAATATTGGTTCTGTATAAAAACAACATTTTAGATACATCAATTTAAGGAAAACATACTATTAAGTTCCCCTTCCTTTTGACATTTGAAATGTGGCTCTGATTATATTTTGGTTGGCCTGTGCTGCTCTAGATAAGTCTTATTCAGTATAATAGAACTTCCCGTGATGATGGGAAAGTTTCATATTTGTGCTGTCCAATATGCTGTCACTGGTCACATGTGTCCCTTAGCCACTTGGTATGTGGCCAATGCAAGCAAGGAACTGGAATTCTTAATTTTCATTTAAATAAATTTCTATTTAGATAGTGCCCTGTGGTTTAAGATTAGTAGAAAGCATGGTCTGGACCAGAGATTGACAAATTAAAGTCCACAGGCCAAACTCTGCTCACTGCTCTGCCTGTTTCTGTACATAAAGTTTCAACCGCACACAGTCATACTCATTATGTACTATCTATGGCTTTCGATACAAAGGCAGAGCAGTTGTGGAAGAAAGTTCACAGTGCCACAGCCAGAAATATCTACTAGCTGGCCCTTTACAGAAAAGGTTTGCCAACCCATGTTCTAGATCATGGAAAATGACATGGGATAATGACAGACAGGCTCCACCACTGAAAACATGGCCAGGGTATTTACTCCATGTCCAGTGATGTGTGGGCTGCCAGCAGACTACCCATGCCCAAAGGGCCTTTGACTACTGGGAACTCGTCAGCGCCTTCAGCACTCAGGTGCCTGTGGGCGAGCGGGAGGGGCAGAGCAAACAGCTTTTATACTGAGCTGGCTTGACCACAACACATTATTTTCCCCACCAAGTTATTATTATCTTAGGGATTAAAATTGTCAGCTATCTTATTAATGTCTCCTTAAATTAGCATTTGGCTCAACAGTCTGAGTGTTCTACATCTAATATTAACAAGCACAGCTTTTTACACTTGGTGGTTCTCAGAACTGCAGGCATAATTTCTATTAAGAAATACTTTAGTCTCCAAACTGCTTAAAACATCACATCCTCTCTGGTTCTCTGAATTCTAACATTTTAAAGCCATGATCATAACACTATTCCTTTAATTCTTTCACCCTGCCCTATCTGGGCCTTCTCCAGCTCTTATGTTCCCTTGACTTTATCAATTAAAAATTCAAAAGGAGAAAAAATTGTGTCCAGCAGAATGAAAGCAATTCATTTTGAATAGCTTCTTTCAAATCAGGATGTGCAAATCTTCAAGGGTATGGAGGAAGACTTTAAAAAAAAAAAAATAGAAGAGTGACAGATATGTCACTTTCACCAAGAACAACACTTCCTGTAACTTCCGACAAAGTGGGCAGGCCCAGACCTACTGTGGGTAATGAGAGAAAAGGGAGGCAAGGGGAGGAAGCCTCAGACGCACGCCACACCTCAGATGCAGCTCCCACTTACCGCAATGCTAGCGAGAAGGCTGCAGTTAAAGTGCCTTTGGACAGACAAGGCCGGGGTCTCGCCAGGCCACGGGTTAACAATATCTGAAAAAGAACACTAACTAGTTAGGTCAGGAAGCCAATTTTTTACTTCTTTGTACACTGAAAAAGAAGCCTAATAGGAAAAAAGTGCTTCACATAAAATACCGTATTGGAATGTTTGTAAAAAATGAAAGCAGAGCAAAGCAGTGGGTACAAGGCTCATTACACATTTCTTACTCTAACTGTAAATATTATACTTAAATTAAAAAAAAATGATAGCTGATACAAGGAATGCCAGACTTAAAATGTTGAGACCCTCTATGATTTTAGAAGCAGTGCAGAGTTTTAGGGTCCAGAAGAAGCTTCCTCACTGATGGGCTGTGGGTCACAGAAGCTTTGCTGGCACACCCTGTCCCAGGGCTACTGGGAGCGGAAAATGAAACCACATCAGAGAGAGACACCCTCACACCAGCAGAAGGAAGGGGCTACATCAATATTACTTCTCAACTCAAGAATTCCAAAGTGCTTTTAAACAGCAGTTAGGTTTCTGATAATTCCTTGGATGTACAATTTGGCACAGTAAGGGGTGGCATGGACAGAAGACTCTTTGAGGATACAGAGTTAGAAAGATCATTCTAGACACCAACCAGGAAACAGAGGGAACAAGCTCCTTCCCATGTTTAAATTTCAAGTGAATGGATTAGCCCTGTAGCTAAGGGCTAAATAAAGGGATCCCAGGGCCACTGTTCCCCCTTTACACAAATCACAAGTGACCCAAGGCAGCATGAGGGAGGACACTAGGCATTAAATTTCTCCTGCAAAATTCCTCCTTTCTGTGAGGAGGGCATCAGACATGCTGAAACCAAGTTCAAATGTGGGAGAATGAGGTCACGTATTGGGGGAGGGGGGGTCACAGACCTGTAGCACAGAATAAAATCCACGCTGGTTGAGATGTCCCATTATATTTGCACAGATGTGATTCATGGCAGGTCGAAGACTCTCACCTAAGTGAAGAAAAATAAAAAATCCCTGGCTAGGATATGGACTATTTGTGGGGCAGAAAACCCGGCCCCAGGCCCAAGACCCAAGACCAGAGGAAACCAGGTATCCTCTGGCTTCCTAGTCCCCTTAGGTCTAGTATCAGGATACAGGGAGATGCCATATCTCTGGAATTCTAGCTCTCCTGAAGGCGGGCTTGAGTGTCACTCCTGGAAGACGGGTCCTATCACTCCCCTAGCTCCAAGTCACATCCCAGGGCAACTTTCTAATTCATCCCAAGGACCCGGCATGCGCTACCCTCTGTGGCTGCCTCCGCCATGACAAACACAGCCTGGCAGGGCCCAAAACTCACTGAATTTTTATCCTCCCAGAGCCCAAGATGATGCCCTAAAATAACCCTCCTTGCTGGCCCAGGGCCTCTGCATAGCAGCTTCCTCTGCCTTCCATTTTGTCCCCTCACTTTGCTCAGTGAACTCTCACCTCCCTCCAGCTCTTAGGCCAAGTCCCAAACAAGCAGGGCGAGGCCTCCCTGGCCCCACTCACTGCTGCCACAACACAACCTCTCCTTCATGTCTGCTCCCTGCGAAACTCTCAGTTTTATGAGCGCGGGGGGACACCTGGTAGGGCTCCAGCACCGCAAGCCCCTCCAGGGCAGTGCCCTTTTCTGCACCTTCAGAGTGCAGAGTTCACAGGACATGGCACATAGTAGACTTGTTGAATGGATGATTGAAGAGGATCTATGAAACACTTCAGGCCCAGTACAACACTCGGGGGGAGGCAGCTTTACCAAACAAATTCCTACAAGCAAAACAGAATTATTTGCTGCCGAACCATTCTCCAGGTGAAATGACAAGGATTAAGTGAAGATCATTTTCACGCGAAGGTCAAGGAGCTAAGGGAATTAGGAAAAATGAGATCAGAGGGACCAGGCCTTTAAACACAAGCTCTAGGAAGGGAGACGTGACGGCCATTACTACACAAGCTCTGGCAGCACCAAGGGCACCGCCTGGTGTCGGGCATGCCTGAGGCTTATGGCGGTGAAAATGCTTCTTAAAAAGAAGAAAAAGTCCCCGAGCTCTCTATGGAAACGCTACTTAAGAAAGATGTTGAAGCAAATCCCACAAACCTTTTCCCCGGAGAATTTTCCAGGTTGAAGTGTCTGTGAAGGTGACAAGCATTGTGAGGTACAGTGTGACAAGTCTGGAGTCTTGTAAGATTTCAGGCTGGAAACAATAAAGGGAATAAGATTAAGACACGTGCCCTCTGGTCCCAGGTGTGGAACAATCATTTTACAACTTTTCTGTGTGTACTCAGCCTCCAATAACTGAGTCAGGATTATAAGTCACCATTTTCTTGGGAAATGATCACTTCAGGAATTAAATAACTGGCCAACTGGGACTTAGCCATGGAATCTGAATTACTCCTGGGAATGGAGAAATGGGAATTCCTGGAAAATGAGAACAACAGGGGCTGGCTGGCTTTGTGTGCGTTTATGAGTGTGCCCGCGTGTGCATGCGTGTACATGCGTGTACACATAGAGCAACAGCAGAAAGCAGCTGGGCATAATAGGTCCTCTGGGTTCAGACTCCGGCTAACTGCTTATGAGGTATGTGATCTTGGGGAAGGTTCTTAACCCATCTGTGCCTCAGTTTCCATATGTGTTGAGTAGGGATAGTAACACTGCTTTCCTCACTGGCTTTTGAGGAATAAACAAACTAGTGTACATAAACACTCAGAGCAATGGCTGGTGCAGAGATATCTCTATGTACTGCTTGTTATTAAGATAATTATGACCATCATTTGTTGTTTCACAAGAGTAGGCTGGGCAAAAAGTCTGACTCCTTTCTGGGACTCAGAGACCTGATAGTGTGTAGAACTGGGAGGGACCCCAGGAACGATCTAGAGCAAACCCCTAAGCTCAGACTGAGACTGGGAAGAGGAAATAACTTGCTCAAGGCCACTAAATTTCAGATCTTCCTGATTCCAGGTCCAGTGTCTCTTTTTCTAATGTGTATTTTTTCACAAAAACTATTTTCATTTTTTCAAAGTAGAAGAGCCTCTTTCAAAGAGAAGTCACTCTCTCCCTTTTTAAAAAAATATTTATTTATACATCGAAGGACTGGGGTGTAGGCCAGAGATGTGGGTAGTGAGAGGATTTACCAGAGGCAGAGTGGGGAGCAGAACAGGCAGACTGACTGAAATACACTGCTGAGGGGAGCAGCAGACGAGACAGGAGAGGTCTGCTGCGCCATATGTGGGTTAGCTCCTTGCCCGGGGATCGAACTCAGGCCATGGCTATGATAGCACTGAGACTAACTGCTACGCCACCAGGGAGGCCCCACAGAGAAGACTCTTGTGGAATGCTGACACAAAGGCAGATCAAAGAGAGTCTATGTGGCTGACGTAAAGGGAGGGGAAGAACCTGCCTGCTTGGCCCTGAAGCCTTTCAGTGGAAGTCTGGGGCGCCAAGGTCAGGGGGTGAAGACCACTACTCTGGGCCCTAAAGCCTCATCTGACAGTAGGGTGTGGTTGCTGCCAGGCCAACCAAGGCGAACAGCAGTTCTACCAGGGCCTTGAGAGATGGTTGCGAATGGAACGTGGGGCTTGGAGGACATCTGCTCCATCGCTCAGGTCACCGGAGTCCTCGCCAAGCCTCTGGCCCTGAACATCTCCCTCCCTACGTGCAAAGTGGCTGGGCTGCTGTTTGTATCTCTCTGCACCCTGCCCGTCTTGCGGGACACAAGGGTGAGCAGCTCGGTGAGGCTGGGCCAGTAGCAAAATTACTTCCCCCTCACTACCGTCACCAGTTCAGGGTTGAGACCAGGATCTCAATGGGATTTGTGAATCTTCTTAGATTCTGGAACTAGTTGGGGAGCCCTGCCATTTCTTTAGTCAAAACAGAATAAAAAAAAAAAAAACAAAATACCACAGTAAGGATATAAGGCCAGAACTGCCAGCTGCCATGATTACAAGAGGGGACAAGGCAACTCCAAAAGGGAACAGAGAGAAAAAACAAGGAGAACCCAGAAGCCACCGGCTCCAGTCAACCCCAGCTGCCATGTTTTGGATGTACTCTATTGCAAAAATATCCACTTCCTTGCTTAGTTCGCACTCACATTGGGTTTCTGCACTTATAACAAGAAGCCTGCCTCATGTGATAATAGAATCTATAAAGTATCCATTACATCAAAAAAACTGGGAGGAAGACAAGTTTCCCTGACATCTAAACTGCCACAATTACAGGTCAATGTTTAAAACTCCACACAGAAGAAGGACTCACACCTTGCTCACCACTGGAACAGGCTCGAAGAATTCATCCCTAGAGCCTGACAGCTCTCCAAAGGTGTCACCTGTGAGGGGACCCAGGGAAAGGAAATACACACTAATGGCCCCACGTGGGAAGGATATATTTACAGTTTGTTTTGTTTTTTACCTTGAGCTGCTCAAGAAACTGACAGCAATACCACAGAATGTCCTTGATCTGTTTAATCCATAGGAGCGTGAGATCCTTGGAAAGCGCAAGGGACACATACCACACCTACAAGCAGGGGAAAGACAGTGTAAGTGGCCAGTCACGGGCCGCCTATCACTACATCTGCGCTACTGAATGGGACCAATTAGCTGGGTCTAGTGCAGACAAGAAGTGAGGATGAGGGCTGAGTAAGCACAGGACTTCTGTAAATCCTAAACCCAAAGAAAAATAGCCTAGAAGGGAACTTTCCATTCCCAGAAAGAGGCCAGAGCAGAGCACAGCTTCTTAGACAATGAAGAACTGGCTTGAAGAATGTTTTCCATCCATGGCTTATTTGCATATGTATGGCAGTTAACAAAGCTCTAGCGAGCAACAGGCACTCTCAGAGCCAAACAGGCAGACTTGAGAGCTGGTGGAGACTTCCTGCCCCACTTACCTTGGGTTCATTCTCAACATCCATGCTGCTCAGGATACAGCGACACAGCTTCTCGAATCTCTGCAGAGCGGCAGAATGGAGGTTACAGGGAATGAAGACATGGGAAGGAGCAGGGAGCAAACGCTGGGTGAGGCCCTGGCACGGGCAGGCACTCATGCTGGCAGAGTGCTGTGACTGTTTCATTCCCCGGGAGATGTGGAAAGTGAGGTTCAGACAGGCTAATGAGGGCTCTCAGGGTCTCGGGCTGGATGAGCCTCCACCTGTGTTTTAGAAACCGGTACCTCACAGAAAATTCAGACAGGGGCTCCTCTGGTAAGCAAAACCCACCCTGCAACCAGGTGTGGAGTCCTGCAGACTGGCAGTTGTCTCCTAAACCCTGCTCGCCTGGGTGCCATTTCATCAGCACCACGGACTGACTTTTGCCTCACAAACTGTCACATGGGCAGTTTTATCTTAAAATGCAAAAGGCGGTCAAGTGGAAACTGGAAGCTGCTCTGGCTATGCCAACCCAGGATCCACCCCTAAAAGTGGGGTGGCCCTGGGTGGCCCTGCTATGATACTGAGCTGCAGTTTCCTCCTCTGTGCACAGGGCTGATGTCCCTGCGCCTGGCTAGGCGACCATGTTCACTGCTGGGTACTCTTCCCTTTTCTGCTGGGCTACAGCCTCCAGAAGGGTTGAGATCCTGCCCGGCTTTTTCCTTCTGCCCCCAGTGCCAGCAGAAGGTCTGGGACGGGGCTTCCCTGGTGGCCTAGGGGTTAAGTCTCAGCACTATCACCGCCTGAGTTCACTCCCCGGCCAGGGAGCTTCCCATATGGCGCAGCAGACCTCTCTTGTCTCGCCCGCTGCTCCCCTCAGCAGCGCATTTCCGTAGATCTGCCTGTTGTGCTCCCCACTCTGTCTCTGGTGAATCCTCTCATGCCCCGCACCTCTGGCCTACACCCAGTTCTTCTACACCAAAAAAAAAAAAAAAAAAAAAATGGTGTGGGATGATGTGAAGCTTAGCAGTGATGAGCGCTCATCCGGTGGCAGAGAGGCTCCCTAATGGCACTGCTGGTCCTATTACAGGCAACGAGCTGCTTCCCTGGAATGGCTTTTCCAGGCTGATCATTCTGTCCCCAAAGGTACAGCCGGTATGCTTTGTTTGGTTTGCAGGATTTAAAAGAAAGGTCAAATTAGCTACCGATCTTCACAAATTAGAAAACTAAGCAGAAAGATCTCCAGCATCTCTTTAAAAAAAAAATAAGGGTGTCAGTTCACCACTGGCTGAAGCCTAAGAGCAGCTGGCCTCCTTGGGTGGGCAACGCTACAGAGACCCCAGTACTCTCACTGATGTCCTCACCACCACTGCCTGAGCCACCATTTGTTATGACTTGTATTGTGCTCTGTCCACAAATGGCTTCCTTCACTCATTCACCCAGCCCGCCGTCTCCGTCTGCACCCGAGCCCAGCCAGTGCTTCTGACAGCAGATGTGCAAAGATCTGTGAAGGCTCCCATCAGCTCAAGGCATGATCCTCGCACACAGGCCCAAGAAAACGAAAGGGGTAGGACGTGGCAGTGACAGATCTCACCTCACAGAGCAGTCGAGGACTAAGTGAGTTAATATTTATAAAACACTTACATAAAGACTGGGAAGACAGCAAGCCTGATGAATGTTTGCTATTATTTACCTCATTATCTTCCTTAATTTTGAACAAGAACAGCAGTTTCCTGGCAATCTTAAAAACAGAAAGTGCGCTTCTTTTACTGGACCCAGCATCATCTGCTTTAAAATACTCATCGATCTCTCCCCTAGGCAAAGAAGAAAAAAAAAAAAGGACATTTTAAATTAGGAACTCACAGCAGCTGGAAGGCTTTTCGAGCCCCTTAAGAGAAAGCCTTTCCTTGCTACGAACGGGAAGCAGAGCAAAGGCGCTGAGGGGTGATGGCACCCACCTGATCTCTTTCTGCAGCCGGCTCCGACAAAGGAAACTCCGGACGTGGGCCTGAATCTCCACAGCTGCCCGCTCCCGCTCCTTCTGCACGAGCCTTTCCTCTCGGGCCTGGCGGGCCCTATCAATGAACCACGCTCTCGATGTCTGAGAAACGGTGAACATGTTTGCAAACTTGCACAAACCCTGCAAAGAAAATGGCGAGAAGCAGGTGGAGGCCACGACATGGCAAACACACCCAGCAAGGGGCTCAGGAGGAAAGGGTGGGCGGGACTCAGGTGGCAGCAGAGAGCTGCTCAGCAGGCCCTCTGCAGCCTCCCAAGTGCTAATAGCTCTCCTGGCACAAGTCCCGACTTCGTCCTTTCATGCAACTCACCAAGACCAGCAAAGCATTTTCCTGTACTAAATAATTACATTTTCTCAGGAAAATGAACAAAGCTCCTGATGCAAGGCACGGGCTCTATAAAATAGCTCAACGAATAAACAAAGCATGAATTGATACCATGCCCCAACCTCTAATTTAAGCCAGGTGCCCACTAGGTCAAAGGTTCCTAGATATTTGAATTTTCTGGAGCAGTCCACAATATGAGAAGCCAACACCGGAGTCCACTTTTCTTTTGCCAAGTCAAGACTTGAAGGGGGAAAAAAAAAATCCAACACTGTTATCTATTATCTATTGTCACTATTATTGTATTCACTTGGTCACAACAACTGGTGCCTACATCATGCCCAGAACAGTCTCATTTTTTCTTTAAAAAAACATTTAACACTAAAGCAAAGGGTAGTTGATTCCAGAATGAAAGATGATCCATTAAAATAAATACATTTGGTTTTGAATCTAACTTATTCCATTGTCCCATCCCATCAAGGACAGATGAAAACTTTAGAGTGGAAGAGCTCCTGTTCACCGACAGGCACTTCCCGGACAGAGGTGCTAAATTACATATTTTTATCTAAATCACCCAGTAACTATCTTTCCCCAAAGGAATGGCTTCGGCCAGCAGCCCAGTAAACAGCACCGGCCCAGAGCTGTGCGTGCTGAGCTGCCTCCTCCAGATACTCCACAACTTTGTCATTCTATCCCAAATCTATCATGATAAAAGTACAACAGGGGCTCCCTGGTGGTGCAACGAGTTAAGCGCAGCACTATGAAGCCACCCAGAGCCACTAGAGCACGAGTTTGACCCCCGGCCAGGAAGCTTCCCACATGGCACAGCAGACCTCTCCTGCCTCGCCCGCTGCTCCCCTCAACAGTGTATTTTCTGTCAATCTGCTTCCCATTCTGTTTCTGGTGAACCCTCTCACCACCCCACGCCTCTGGCCTGTACCCCAGCTTGTATGCATAAATAAATAAATCTTTTTTAAAAAATAAAAATACAATAAATTATGCAGAAATTCAGACTGCTGGAAAACAGTATCTTCACTCAAAGCAGCAGCATCAAGAATAAAAATCTCAGGGAGGCTCCTCCCATGCCAACGTATGAGGGGCCTCTGTGGTTCCTTTCCACACACACACTCACATCTATTAAACAAACCTTGGACAAGTGGATCTCTCACTTGTCATTCTCAAAACAAATGCACAAAGCCCACCTAACTACAGCAGGGAGGGTAGAAAGACCGGAGAGAAAACAGTAGCAGTCTTCTGAACCATTCAATCCTTCAGCCCCAGCAGTGGAAGTCTGGAAACTCACCTGAGGACCTGCCTGTGTTGCAGAAATGCCAGGTAATCATTAGTGATCTTGCACAGGGCTCAGCACAGGGCAGCTTCTTGACTCAGAGAAACTTGTCTTTTTTGGCAGATGCAGAAGAAAAAAATCCAAATTCAGAATTAAGTTTAATAAGTAGGGCATATATCTTTGTCATCAAGTATAAGCAATACAGTGCAGGTTTAAAAAAAAAACTCTTGTGTCTAATATGGACACCTGTGTCCATATTAGATTGGACCTCCCCAGTTCTCACAGGTTTCACTGTTTAAAGGAATAGGTTGAAAATAATCCCAGGGCCTCCCTAGTGGCACAATGGGTTACGCGCAGCACTATGAAGCTATCCACAGCCACTGCCGTTCAATGCCTGGCCAGGGAGAGTCCCACATGGCGCAGCAGACCTCTCCTGTCTTGCCCACTGTTCCCCTCAGCAGTGTAGTTTAGCCAATCTGCCTATTCTGCTCCCCACTCTGTCTCTGGTGAATCCTCTCATCACCCCTATACCTCTGGCCTTCACCCAACTTGTATGCATAAATAAATAAATCTTTAAAAAAAAATCCCAAAGAAGTTGCTGAATGAAAGCTCTATGTGCTTTGTGGTGGTAAGCAAAAATAACAGAGGGCAACAGAATATTAAAAAGTGATTAAAAATTATGTTTGACGTTTTTACCGGTACAGCAAATGTTTATGCCTTAGCAGTGAAAACAGGATTAGCTGTGAACTCATACGATCTGAATTACTTAGTGAAAAAGAGGCATGTGCACAAAGATACAAAACTCGGAAAACGTACGTTAAGAGTTTGTTTTGAGGTAGTGGAATTGTGGGAAATTTCGCTTCCTTAATTTCCTGTTTTCTAAATTTCCCACAGAAAGCACGGCACCGTGAGAGCCAAAGGAACCCTGGAGTTGTACAGAGCTGGGGTCAGTCCCTCGCTCAGCTATGGACTGTAGGAAGATGTCGCAGCCTGTCTTCATACTAATTGGCTCAGAATCTGACAATGACTAAAAAGATGATGTATATCGAGGTGGCAGTCACAGCACCAAGTCAAACAAGTCCAACTGATGTATAATTTTACAGACACAGATTGCCTTTTAAAATAACTCTTCAGGGGGCCTCCCTAGTGGCCTAAGGGTTAAGTCTCAGCTCTATCACTGAGAAGGCCCAGGACAATGGCCTGACTTCGATCCCCAAGCCAGGGATCCCACATATGGCACAGCAGAACTCTCCTGTCTCAACCGCTGCTTCCCTCAGCAGTGTATTTCAGTCAATCCACCTGCTCTCTCTCTGGCGAACCTCTCACCCCCCACACCTCTGGCCTAAACCCAAGCTCTTCCACACAAAAATTAATAAAAGATAAAATCTTAAAAAAAAAAACCAAACTCTCATGAATGAGTAAGTAACTCTTCAGCAGAAGCTACCATCTGCACAGTCACTAAGGTTCTTTGAGTAGTAAATAATGCTGGGACCCTTACGTTCCTCCGTCATTAATTTTTTTCTGCCCCTGAAAGCACAATGATTCACCACCCATCTTGTCACTTGGGCTGAGCCTCTGGTGCTGTTGAGGTGGAGTAATAGCTTCAAGTTTAAAAGAGCAGGGCCCAAGTCATGAGCACAATGATACACTTTTTCTTTTACGTGGAGATGGTCTCACATTTGGGGGTGAGTGGCAGGGGGAGCAGAAGGCACCTCTTCTCAGTAGAAAAACAGGAGCTTGTATTCAAACTGGGACTAAGTTGGGCTAGTAAGACTACCTCAAAACTTTTACTTCTCCCAAGCGGCATTGCAGGATAATATCCTTTCCTTGAGATTACCATCTCCTCACAAGCTCTACGCTGGTTTCTGTTTACACCATAGGACAGTCTATACTTTGCAGTTCTTCTAATTCTCTTATTCACCTCCTCTACCCACACAGTTATTACAGTTCATCAAGCAGATAAAACACAATCAAGCATCTCTCTCTTCAGCTAAATGCCAGGGAAAATTAAAGAAGAGGTTGTGTGTACCAAAGAGAGCCTTCATTTGAAGAAAGTAGTCCTTGGTTTTTAGTTCTGATTCTACTTCATTTGGCTAAGTTACTGACCCTCCCTACGCCTCAGTTTCCTTATCTGTAAACTGAGAATAGTAGTACCTATGTCCTAAGATTGCTAAAAGGATTACATGATACATCTGCTCTTCTTTCACCTCAATTTAGTCATCGTGATGCCATGATTAAATGGGAAAATATTGAGATCTGAAAGAAGGTCACATATAAGTGGTCTTTACTGTATGTCACAATCCGATTAGCGAAACAAGAAGGATATAGGTGGAAAGATTAGGAAATAAGAGGTTGGTGATAACCAGTATCTCTCTAAAAGGAAAAGATGTCAGGTACCCACTGGGTGTCAAGTCCTTTTTAAGAGACCTCATCTAGTGAGAGCAGCAATCCTGTGAAAAGATCATTTAGTATCTCCCATAATCCAGGTTATCTCCCACAGTCCATTAATAAGGGCAGGGCCAAGAAAGGACTCCTCTCTATTTCTATAATCTCAGGAGACACGCTCAAAATCAGTCTTTTCTGAGGCTAACTTCACAGACAACTAGGAAAGAGCATGGCAGTTTAGCGAGTATTGTCCTAAGGTGAGGCACCATAAATACCAATTGCTGACAAGAGTCCAAGAGGAGAATGTATGGGGTGCGGGGGGGGGGGGGGGGGGGGGGGGGGGGGGGGGGGGGGGGGGGGGGGGGGGGGAGGGGCATAGCGGGGCAACAGTGTTAATAATCACAATTTGTTAAGGGCAGAACATGTACCAGACACAGTGCAGCTATCTACCCTCCTCTCTCTTCAACAGTTCTAGCATGTCTCAATAGACAAATTTTTTGAGAATAGCCAACAGGACTTATATTAATAGTAATAACAGCTGTCATTTATTGATGGCTACAGCCTATTGAGATGGGGGATATTCTCAATATCACCTTCACATGGACTAATGAAATGTAAAGAGGGGACATGAGTTGCTGGACGTCACTGGGCTCCTGAATTTGAATCAACATCTAACTTCAAAGCAATTATTTATTTATTTGTAAGTTAAACAAACAAAACCCTGGGACTCCCCCACTTACGGAACAGCAAAGAAAAGCTGAGAATGCAAGGCTGCAAGTGAGGTTAAATTAGAAATGACGACCAAGTTTTTCTTTATTGATACCAACACCAGCTGCCTTTATTGAGAGCTGAGTGTTGAGCACGGTACTAAAATTTGTATCATACAACGTTCTTTGTGAAGCGAGCTAAGAACTCCATTTTACAGGCGGCAACTGCGGCTCAGAGAGGTGAGGGAACTCACCCAAGGTCACACAGCGGGTGAACAGTGTTCGAACTTCGTTTGGGTGACTCCTGCGGCCCGGCGTCTTTCCTCGGCATCAACAACCACAATAACAATCCTTTTACACCCAGCCATCAGTCCACTTACAAAGATCTATAACCCCAAAGATAAAAAGTGGAAGGGGCCAGGAAGCAACCCCCTGGAGCCCGAAAACCAGCCCCCAGCAGCTGCCCCTCCGAACAAGCGAGAAAGGGACCGGGCCCAAAGGCCACCTCCCTCAAAATCCCCGGCCCCACCACCCAGAAAACCCACGACCGTGTTCCCACTCGCTACCCACAGGGTGTAGACCTTTATCCGTTCGAGGCCCCAGCGCTCGTGGTCGGGGCCACAGCTACGGTCACCTCAGCCCAATACCCTCGATATCTGCCAGACCCGGGGCAGCGGCCGAGGCCCGACCGCCATCTTGCCCCGGGGTGTTCACTCTTAGGGCTCCGCCGGGAAGTAGCTAACCAGTTCCGGAAAACCACAGTTCCGCAGAGCTACTTCTCCAGGACTGAAAGCCTTCCTGCATCTTGTTTTCCTCTTTGGGAGCATTCAGGAACGGGATAAATGTCTCAGCCAGCTGGGAGGAGAGGCAACCTACTCCATCAGGGGAAGTTGGAAGGAAAGCGGCCTATACCTAGGTGCACAACGGATGCTTTAGGAAGGTGCCCTCTGCGGGGCGGAAGTGGGGTGTGAGCATCGGAAGTTACCGCCCCGGCCCGCCTCCGCCCCCTGCTCGCGCGAGCTGGGTGTTTCCTGCCTCTCTTAGTCCGGGTTTGGAGACTCCGGCGTCCTCCGACTTTTCATGGTGAGGAAGGCGGTGCCCATCGACTGGGGACTCTGAGCGGCCGAGAAAGCCGAGTACCGGCAGAGTAGAGGGGGGAGGGACTGCGAGGAGCGGGTGGGATAAGGGACTGTCGCGATAGGGGAGAGGCGAGGGGCGAGCATGGGGGCGAGGTCACGGGTGGGGGAAGGGCTTTGGGTGGAGAGTTGGGGGTTCCTAATTGTTGGGGAACCGGGAAATGGCACTTGGGCAAGAGGAGTAGATTTGGGGGTGTCAGGGGTTGTCTCAGTCTTGAGTGTTTGTTGGAAATGGGAATTAGTGGTTGTGAGGAGAACAAAGAGATGTCATTGAGAACGGTCTTTTGTGGGGGTGGATTTGGAGGGTTGTGAAGGAGATTGGGTGGGCCATGAGAAGTGAAGTGGGATTCCTTGGGGCGGAATGTTGGAGTTTTTGGAAGTTTGTGTTTGGAGTCGCTGGATATCTGAGAAGTTTGGAGACAGCGCTTCAGGTGCGTCTGGCCCACGGGCGAGTGGAGGAAAGAAATGGAGGGAGAGTGGGGGCGAACGGCGCGCGTTCTGTGCTTGGAACTCCGCGGAGGGATGCCAGGTGCCTGAGGTCAGGGGACCATCACCTCCGAGTCCAGCGCCTGGGGACCTCGCTAGTTACTTCCGTTGAGGCCCAGGAGGCCACACCTAAGGAGCTAGGGATGTCTCCCAACTCCGGGGCAGTTTCTGTTTGCTTGGGCTCCTTCAGGGGTCTGTTCTTCAAATAGCTCCTGGAGCAGGAAGAACGAATTATCAGCACAGATCTTCCTTTCACTATTTAGCGCCAGGTCCCTTCCCTTTCTGGAAAGTGTAGGCTTTCAGGAATACCCGTCCTAAGTACAGGGCTGGAAAAACAAAACAAAACAAAACACCGAAGTCTGGCAGTCTGACTTTGGCCGCCACTTTTTGCAAAATAAGGACTACCCTAGGGAAAGAAGGATGACACACCTGTGCTCCTCCAACTGGTCCCCAGACCAACAGGAAAATCACCTGGCGAAACTTGTTAGAAAGGACCAGATTTTTAGGCCCTACACTGACTGCTAAATTAGGCTGGGGGGTGGGGCCCATCAATCTGTTTTAACAAGCCCTGCAGGGGATTAGAGTGATATTTAAATTTCGATTATATAATGAAATGGGCATGGATTGAGAGCCACTGTGAAGACCCATTGTTCTGATTCTTAGTTCTAATTTTTGAAATGGTCAATAGCTTGTGCTAAACACAGGAAGAGAATGTAATTCTGCGGAACACTTAAGAAATAGCAGTAGCTACCCTATAAACCCTGAGTGTTGGATGCAAAATGACGCTATAGTTATGTGGCTGGTTGAATTTAGTTTTGCTGAACAAACTAAACCAGGAGACTTTTGAGTTATAGAAATGCTTTCAGTTTGGGGAAGTTTTATAGTTAACCTCAAGGTAGCTACTCTTAGATGTAGCTGGTAAACAATACAGCTTTGTGGCTCTCCGCTCTGGCTGCATGTTTAAATCACCTGAAGAGCATTTTAAATATCAGTTACTGAACCGACCTCGCCCTTCCCTGATTCTGATTAAATGGTCTGGGGTGAAGCGCAGGCATCAGAACTTTTTAAGGGTGTGCAGCTGATACTGGTATAGCAGGGAACCTCTGATCTTAAAAGCTTGAGGGATAGATAGGAAGCTACACAAAGGCCCAGGTACCAAGAACTTTAACATTCATTCTTGGAGAATTACATGATTGACTCTTCATTTTACAAGTTAGGAAGCTGAGACTCAATTAAACCTCTTGTCAGAAACATCACAGAGGAAGTGGTGGAACTGGGACTGTGGTTTGCCAAACTTGCTGTTGAACCTTACTCACACTCGCATGCAGGCATTTCTACAGAGGTTGTATAGAAAACATACAGGGGTGCGGGATTTTGTGCCCTTTTCCTACTGTGCTTGCTTGGGTCTCCTTTCAAGTCAATGGTTTTCCTTCTTGGTCTGATTTATTTTTGAAGCATGCATAGTGGTGCTTCCTGTCTGGCTCTGAAATCATGAAGTTTGGTTTTGATGCTTAGGGTTTTATGTAGGAATTCACTGGGCCCATAGAGTAAGACATTGGGGAGCTTCTCCAAAACCGTGAAGTTAATTGTAGGCTAATTAAGGCATATAGAACTCTAAAACAGTGGCTTGCAATCTTGGCTGCTTATTGGAATCACCTAGGTAAGTGGAAAATTCTGTGGCCCAGGCCAGTTAGGTCAGAATGTCTGTGGTTAAGACCCAAGCATAGTATTTTTAAAGTAGAGAGCTACTGTTTAGAATCAGCAACTCGGGGAACTCGGGAAAGAGAGAAACCTTGACTCACCTAACTGGGATAATTTTTTTTTTTTTTTATTGAATTGAATCAGTAACAGACACCTCAAATATTCATTACTTTTTCTGCTTCTTGTAATCAAGTTTGCTCTCCTGTCCTACTGCCCCAACTTCATTAACAGTGAAATCAAACCTTTGAGATAAGTGAGAAAGCAGGCTTCTAGCAGGGATGGCTGAGGGGTTCCCTTAGAGAAGTTTGGAGACCCACTGTCTACAGCTTTGTGTCCTCAGCTCGCTGTAACCTGGGCGCAGGGCCATTTGCACAGCTGGAAACCTTTCTCCAGGACCGCTCCGACTCCCTTTGGAAGGTTGGGCTCTGGAAAGCTTCAAAACTTTATCTATTCTGAAGTGCCGAGCTAGATCAGGATGGTTTCTGCCTGTACCCCGTAGTCATGCAGTGATGTCAGTAGAGCTGGAAACAGTCTTCAAAGGGAAGCTAATGTGAGACTTTGAGAGCAGTCTCAAATAATCATGGTTTGAGTGTTTTGGGCCTGAGTGTTTGCTCCGAGCTGTGCTGTGTGCTTTGCGCCGCCCTCTCAGCAGCCCTGGGAGGAGGTGCTGCTGTGTCCCGCCTTGGGAGATGGGACTAGACTCCATGTCCGACCCAGACTCCCACAGCAACTTCGGGCAGGGCCAGGGGCTGACTTCCAACCCTAAGCCCTTAGCCACACATTGCCTCCCATCTTTTTTTCATAGTTTTCTACTTTCTAAAGATGGGGGAGGAGGTGCAGTTGTTCTTTCTCAGTTTCTATGTCACAGCTCTCATTATAAACCAAGAGTAAGCTTTGATAAAAATCATGGGCTCCAGGCCAGCAGGACTTGCCCACATCCTTCACTTCCTTCATCAGGGGGTGTCCCCCCTCCCCCCAACCCCGTCACTGGCTCACTTTGGGCAGTGACTGAACTTCTCTGGGTCATGGTATCCAAAATTTACACAGTGGGAATAATAATAACCACATCCCAGAATTGTTTGCATTTGAAATGGTTGTGTACAGCCATAGAAATGAAAACAGCAGTATCTTCTGGAGGTGCAGAGGAAGGGGAAGGAGGCATGGAAGGGCTCTCTGGAGCCAGGAAAATATTCTCCAGCTTGGTTGGAATTGGGGACACACAGATGCATATATAGACCCAAACTCACCAAGCTGCACACCTAAATTATACTTTATTATATACAAATATCTTAGAAACATCATTGGAAAGCAAAAATAAAAAAACACAAAAAAAAAAAACCCAAAAAACCACCATAAAGTATACTTTGACTTACACCATAGGTGCCTTACAAACTGCTAGACCATTTCCAAAAACATTTCCTGAAACACTTTAAAAAGTGTTTTCCCTTTTGGGGCAAATTTCCTTAACTACCTTCTCTCTCCACACCACCCCTCAAAAGAAAACCCCAACCCCATGGCTGTACACCTTTTTTTCTTTTTTTTCCTTCTTTTGCCTCCTGAAGTCTTCATAGTTTTAAAAAAATTTCTTCCCATGAGCTGGTGGTATCCTGTGGACAAAGAGTTTTTCTTGGAGAAATGGTTGGTGCAAACTATTAGTGTTGGACTCTGGGGACTGGCTTCAAAGGAGGCCTGGAAGGGAGGGTTACTGCTTCTTCCTGGTCTCTTTTGTGTTTGGCCTCAAGCCACAGAGACCCCAGGTGAGCTAAGCCTGAGCTTTTGAGAGTGCAGGTTTCACTTAAGGAAGCAGGGTCAGATCCTTAAGAAAACACTTGTTTCCAGGAGGCTGTCCTTCCTGTTCCACTCTGTGGGGCCAGTCCCTCAGCTGGTGATTTTGAGGCTACTCCTTAGAGGGGTAGAGATTGAGAAGTTGGCTTTACCTCTGCAGTTACTGTGGATGACAGGTTGCCATCCATTAGTCCCTTATGTCCTTAAAAAAAGAGCATTTGTGTCTTGCCAAGTGTAGATGCAGTGTGTGCTCATTGTGGGAAATCTGGGAGAGACAATGAGGCATAAAGAATTTGGGGAAATAATCCTATTTTAATATTAGGAAATATTTTTTAAAAATTCATGCTGTCAGTTCCTTCCAGCCAAAGCCACAGGAACATACCTCTAGTCCAAGTTGGATTTATTGTTGTCTTAAGAACTTTGGGGTATCTCAAAGGATTTGGGCTTGCGCTGGGTGATGTAGGGGAGGGTTTGTGGAAGTGGGGTTTGGCTTCATTGGATGCTGTCAGGAAACAGGGCTCAGGTCTCAGTAATTCCTGTTTTGAAGGTGGGGAGAATGAAATGGGGCTAAAGCTCTAATTTGTAAAGGAGCCACAGGGATTCATGAGCCAAGGTGGGGAATGTTTGATCATTTTTGTGTTTTGGGCAGTGTTCTTGGTTTTTATCAGTGTTCAGACCTAATTACCAATGGGTCTTGTTTGTGTCTTCATCTGGTCAGGGTTGCCCTGTCTGATGGTGATGTTCCGTGAAATCTTCGTGTTCAGCGGGAAACCCAAGGCTTAGCTGTGAGCGCCAGGCCAGCGCCTGGCTGCCGGGGCCGCTTTCTCAGCGCTCCGTTCCAGATTCAGTAAAGATTCAGCCAATTTTTGTCCATCTTCTCCAGCTGTCGGGTTTTACCTCGTCACTCAGGAATGTTTTCTTTGAGTACGTGTATGCCCACGCACCACTTGCTCCCAGGCCTGCTCAGATCAGGCCCTGTTGGCACCTCTCTGAGACGTGCCCGGGAACTGGCAGTGCTGCTGGGGAGATTGGCAGGATTTTGCTGTTCAGGTGGTACCAGTACAGGAAGTCTCTAATTTTGAAATCACTTGCTTCTAAGGGCTTTTCTGTGTACTCTTTGGTCCGCAGAAACACCTTTTCCCCCTAGGGAATATTTGGAGTGATAGTGGGAGCCCACAGAGCTTCAAAAAACTTATTGCCTGTGTAATTCAGCGAAGGTGGTGCTTTCAGTTACCAGTGGTGCACGGCAGCGAGGAAGCAGAGACCTGGGTGTGCATTTAGGCTGTTCAGGACGGAGCCAGGGTGTTGGTTTATGTGGGTAGTGGGCAGAGAGAGGGAGTCCTTGTAACAGGTGTGCATGGTGTACTTGTGCCTTTAGGATACACAGGTGAGATCAGGGTGTGAAGCTATCTGGGTGTGGAGTTTGGGGCAGATTGGGGCAGGCCTGCCCTCCAGGGGCAGCCAATACCCCAGTGTCCCCCAGTTGTTACCCCGCTGTCCCAGTTGGCCTTTGATTTTAAGAGACACCAAAAAGCCAGATTTTTCTGGGAAGTCTCCTAAGTTGTCAGCATGTACTTGGATTAAGCAAAACAGCTCAAGGTCAGACTCAGCTCATGCCTGAAAAGAGGTAAAGGAGACCCGGTGCCCTGAGCCTGGCTACTCTCTGTCCTCTCCCCGGCAGGAAGAGATGTCAGGAGAAAGTGTGGTGAGCTCAGCGGTGCCAGCGGCTGCTACCCGCACCACTTCCTTCAAGGGCACGAGCCCCAGCTCCAAGTACGTGAAGCTGAACGTCGGCGGTGCCCTCTACTACACCACCATGCAGACGCTGACCAAGCAGGACACCATGCTGAAAGCCATGTTCAGCGGGCGCATGGAAGTGCTCACTGACAGCGAAGGTAAGGCTGCCCTCCCGCTGGGGGCCTGCCCGCCTCAGGGCTCAGCCTGGCTCAGAAGATCGGCCCGAGCGGGCAGCGCACAGCGGCAGGTTTCCGGTGGCGCTCAGTGCTGTTCTCACAGTGTGCAGGGAGCCTTGAGCAGCAGTGAGACCAGATCTAGTCTGGGGGTTGCGCTCAAGGAAGGCTTCTCTGAGGAAGTGACATTTAAACTGAGGCTAAAGATGGGTAGCAGTCAGCCACACAGTGACTCACAGTCTGAGTTGATTTGCTGTGTGACTTTGAAAAAGTCACTTGCCCACTCTGGACCTCAGCTCTGTAAACTGGATGCTGGACAAGCTGCCCTACTTGGTTCCCTCCTAGTTCTCTCAGCAGTGATCCCTGTTTCACAGAGCAAAACTCAGGGGTGAGGCACGGGTTTTGTCTAGATCCTTGTCTTCTTAGTCAAGGGGTCCTGACAGACTCATCGATTTGAGTCACAACTCCCCAGTTGGTGTCTGGTAACCCTGACCGGGTGGTGTAACCTGTTGATGTCTCATTTCCCCCAGCTGGGGAAGCGGGTACAAGGATTCCCTATCGGTGCATAGTAAGTATTTAATTAATACCTGTGAGTTCTGTGTACTCTTTTTTTTTTTTGGTGGAGAGTGTTATTCGTAAAAGGCAAGGAACTGTTTAAAGTGGTTTTGATATAACTGCTCCCAGCCTACCTGGAAAAAAATCAGAGCCAACCTGGCAAGTGAGGACACCCTTACCTGGCTGGGTTATAGGGTGGCTGATGCCCTGATGTTTGGCACGAAATTTATTTATTTATTTTTTTAAAGATTTATTTTTGCCTACAAGCTAGGGTACAGGCCATAGGTGTGGGGCGGCATGAGGGTTCACCAGAGACAGAGTGGGGAGCAGAACAGGCAGATCGATGGAAACACACTGCTGAGGGGAGCAGCAGGCGAGGCAGGAGAGGTCTGCTGTGCCGTGTCGGAATCTCCCCGGCCGGGCATCGAACTTGCGTCACTGCTGCTGACAGCTCCACAGCGCAGTGTTTAACCGCTGCTCCACCAGGGATGCCTGGCACGGAATTTAAAAGTGGCCCTGTCCTTCATTCCTTGGCCTAAGAATGCTCAAGACCATACTAGGTCATCATGGCCTGACTTGACCCGCCATCATCTGTTCTGTGCTGACAACCCTGACTTTCCAGCGACCACGGTTCCTCGGAGGGAGAGTTGACACAGGTGGGGCTGGGGGCCCTGAGCCTGGTCTGTGCTGGTCCCGCCCACCCTGACAGGGCTCTTGTCCTCTGCTTCGGTGTTTGCCTCCACATCCTGGAGGCTGGGCTGCGGGGCTTGACATTCTGCTTCTCTGCTTCCTGTGAACTCTGGTTTCTGGCCCAGCAGCGGTTGCTGCAAATGAAGTCGGCGCCCTCGAGCTGCCTTCTGTGTCTCACCCAGAAAATGCCAAGTTTTTTATGAGTGGGAGGATCCCCTCCGCCGTGCCACACCCAGCAGTGCCTGGGAGTATGTGGAAATCAAGACAATAACATCCCAGCCACAGAAGGAAGGAGACCTTATCTGAGAACCCAGGATGGTTGTGGCTTGTCTTCCGCCCTGCCCAGTCTCTGGTGGGGCTCAGGAAAGGCTCCGAGTTGCTTTGGCTCCTTGAACGTCCTGCCTCCGGTGCCTGCCTAGTGCCATGCCACGAAAGAGGCTGTCCTCAGGTGCCCCGGCGTCCTACCAGGACCAGCGCCGGCACGCTGTGAGTGGGCTGCGTGGGACGTCCGCCCTGTGCGCCTGGGAAACGCCGCGGAGCAGTGCTGTCTTTGGTCCTGCAGACCTCGGCCGTTCACATTTTACTACAACTCCAGCCACCTTTCTCTCGTGAAAAGCCCACAGTGTGGCATTTTGTGGGTGTTATGTCATTTAAGCCTCACCTTAACCCTTTGAGGGGTGAGTGCTGTTGTTACCATTTGATGAGTGAGAAATCCAGACTCTCAGAGGTTGTGTGGGCTGGGAAAGCTACCGAATCCAGGACTCACTGGCCATCTGCTGTCTGAGGTTTGATGTGGGCCCACACCAGGTCTCCTGAGTATCAGTCTTAGGGTTCAGCCGATAACTTTGTGCTGAAGCCCCTTTGGGGTCCCCTGAGGGCCTGGGCTATCAGGCTGGCGTCTTGTCTTCTAGCCTGTGCTGTGCCAGGTGGGGCGGTCCCGTTGGCCCCTGATGAGTACCCCACACGGCCTGACCAGGCGAGTGATAGCAGAGCTGCTAGAGCAAGGCGCTCTGAAGGCAAGAGCAGCGGCATAGTGCATTGTAGAAATCTCTGCAGGCGAGATTTAGAGGACCCGAGAAACTGGTTGCTTCTGAGGAGGGGTCTGGGATGGGAGTGGGAGACTCTGTGCCCTTCTGCCTCATGAGAACTTACACGTGTACACGTCATTCCTCCAGAGGAGAGCGTGGGTGTTGAGAGAGATCTGAATTTGAGTCTTGGCTCCGTCACATGGCAGCAGCCATAGCAGATGGTGATGAAGCGAGTCCCGTGTGCCAGGTACTGTGCTGACGTAGGCGCATTTGCCACTACTAGTAATGTGGGCATTGGCCACTGAGCCAGGGTTCCGCCTTTTGGATGTGTGAACAATACTGCTTTTTTCAGGGTCATTATGGGGATCGAATGAGGATACTAGAAAGCACTCGCCGAAGTGCCTGACACATTAGAAGACTCGGTAAATGGGGAGTGTCCCATTATTGCTTACTTTTTGCCTGGGTAGGGTGGAGGAGGACAGGAAAGAGCCCTGGGGGAACAGTGGAGAAGCTGGTCTCAGCAGGCGAGTTGGGGAGAAGTGGTGCACCTTGGCTTTGAGGGGCGAGTGTGCTGCAGTTCCAGGGTGCCCGGCAGGGGAGGCTTTTCTGAGAGGACTAGAGGGCTGGCAGTGACCCCAGCTCCCTCCCCAGGAAGGCCCAGTCTTTGCAGTGCTGGAATTTTCCTCTGAGTCCCGGTGAGCGCTGTCATTGTCCCTGGTTTATGTGGCGTCTGCGGCAAGAAGAATTCCACCTCGCGCTCATCTGTGGTTGCCTGGTACAGCTCTTCCCCTTCGATGGTCTCTGGTCTCTGGTTAATGTTTTTGGAATGAGGGAGTCACGAACCAGGTTAAATAAGTCACCAATCTTATCTGCAGCACACATTGCCTAGAAAACCAGTGAGGAAGTGAGTGTAAAATACGTGGGAAAACTATAGTATCCAGGGGTCTCCCAGAGATCTCCAGACCTTTTGTAAAACCCTGAAATACCTTGAGATCTTTTAAATTGTGAATGATGACAAATTCCCTTGCGCCCCAACTCGGACAAGGAAGAAAGCACTACTGGGCTCACGGTGCCTCTCTTGGCCGTCCGTTTGCCTCTCCGCTTCCTGAGGTGACCTCTAGCCTGACTCCGGGCTCCCTGGGTGGTTTTCAGCCATGGCTGCACAGTGAGTCACCCCTGGAGCCAAATCCCTGGTTCCCCCCAGGGAACCAGCTACACTGGGGCAGGGGTGTGGGCATGAGGATGTTTAGGAGCTCTCCAGGGGCTGTGACATGCAGCCAGGGCTGAGAACCACTGCGGGCCTTGCCACGAGTTACTAGCCGTGAATAACTGGCTCTGGCGCAGACATGGGGGCGGGGGGCGGGGGGCGGGTGGAGTGCTCCATTCTAGGACTCTGCCGCAGTCTGCAGCGCCATGTTCTCTTGACCGGTGTCTTGATGGCTGCAGCCTTCACCATCAGGAAGTTATTGTTCTGGAACACTCTCCCCTGCCTGTGTGCGTTTCCCTGGGGCCGTGCCTCCTAGTCTTTGCCATGTCATGGCACTGCTGAAAAACATGTTTTCACTTTGTGAGTGCGTGCGTCTAGACTTCTGCCCCTCAGGAACTGTAGGGTCAAGATCTTGCCCACCGTTGGGAGCGCTGTCCTCTAATTTACTCTGAGGGGGTTGAATTGAGAGGAGCACCTTTGGCTCGGTTAGATGTTAGTGGTTGTGTCGGCCTACACGCCTCATGGCAGTCTGGATCTTTGCCAGCGCTGAGCGCTGCGCGGCCTGATGGCCATGGTCTGGTGGCTGTGGTGGGCGCGCCGCTCTTGGTTTGCCATCCCCAGTTTCTAATGCATTGAGCATGTTTTTATGTTTATTGGTCATTTGCGTTTTGTTGTCAGGCTGCCTGATGCATCTTATCGACACATTTGTCCATTTTCTTTTTTCTTACTGTTTTGTAGAAGTGTATGTTACAGATCTCATCTCTTTGTTGCTCTGTGCTGAAATCTCTCTCCTTCTCCCTGAAGATGTCTTATCTTTTTTAATGGTGTCCTTTGATACCTCAAAGTTGTTTTTTTTTTTAAGATTTATTAATTTATGCATACAAACTGGGGTGTAGGCATACCCCAGAGGTGTGGGGTGGTGAGAGGATTCACCAGAGACAGAGTGGGGAGCAGAACAGGCAGATCGACTGTAGTACACTGCTGAGGGGAGCAGCGGGCGATGCGGGAGAGGTCTGCTGTGCCATGTGGGAAGCTCCCTGGCTGGGGCTCGAACTCTTGCTGCAGTGGCTGTGGATAGCTTCATAGGCTGAGACTTAACCCGTTGCACCACCAGGGAGGCCCTCAGATGGCTTTTGATTAGGCAGGTTTGGGAGCCAGGAAAACACAAGAGTATAGATACCTTAATATGGTGAGGGGAGGGGGAAGAGGAAGCATGTGGTGGGCTGGGAGGCCCATCCCCCTGACCCCCCACAAAAAACCTTGATGGACCCTAAAGCCACGCAGAATCCCTACTGGGGGCAGAACGTGCACATCTGGACGCTGCTGCTCCTGCTGCTGCTTTGTCCCCCGGCACTGATGAGATAGGTGAAGAGCTCATGGTCAGAGATCTCATTTGAGTGTTGCCGACAGACTCGGCACTGTGCCGTGTGCTTCCCACACATTCTCTCTCTATGCCAGCCATCGGGGCACCTTTTCCGGAAAACGAAACTTCTGGACAGAGAGGTTCAGTGAAATAGCCTTGTCTTCCAGCAAGTAGGCACAGAGCTGGGTTCCTGCGCAGGCTTGCACTGTAGCCACTGCGCCCTGTGTCTCTCACAGACCCTCAGAGCCAGTCAGAGCCTCCAGGTCTGCACCCTCCTGCTCTCCGCTCCAGCCTTGCCAAAGATCCATCAGGCCCCAGGCTGCCCTGACTGTACAACCTTCCTAAGTATCCCGTGTGGTCCACAGCAGCAGGAAAGACGTCCCATAGGCAGAGAGCTGCTTCACTTGCATTTGCTTTGCTACATGCTGAGCTGACTATTTCAAAGGGATATCTTCCTGCTTTGAAAGCAACTGAAGTATTTTCAAGTCAAAATGCTAATTGAAACCTCATGGAGAGTGTGCCTGGCTCCTTTGCCCTTATTTGTCCAAAGTATGATTCCTTCACCACAAGCATTTCCTGACAGCATTCTTGAGCTGCAGCCCAGTGTCACGTCTGCCTGTTCCTTCTGGAAGCACTGGACTGTCACTCGGATAATTGATTTCGGAGGCCTTACTCTTTCTAGCAGCTGCGTGTCCAAGCATCAGAGGTATGGGTGTTCTTTTCCAGGGCAGTCGAATAAAGTTGTTTGTCCTAGAGACTGAGATTCTGCTTGTCTTCTCAGTTCTGGTGGAAGGCTTTTTCCTATGAGTTTCTTTTTCTTTGTGGCCTAGTTCTGCCTCTTCCACTTGGGAATGCCACTGAACCTCTCCGAGGCTCTGTTTCCGCCCCCTGTGGAAAACGTGGGGCATGAGCCCCCCTCAGAAGAACAGTTGGGAAGGTAACACTGTCCTTCCACCCGTGTCAGCTCTCTGGAAGAAAAGCATTGGCTCCAGGGTGACGAAGGTGGTGGCTGGTGTGGCCTGCAGGCCTCGTGCCACCTGCGGATCTGTTACGGTGACATTTGGTGGATTAGGCCTGTTTAATCTACCACTCACAGCAAATCTGGATTTCTGGCTTTGAGTGAAGCATCACAGGCTCTGGCGACCCTGGGCATTTTCCTGCTGGGCCAGGGTTAACCGAAGTGGAAGAGCCCACCTGCCTCAATTGTGCTGCTTACTCAGGGCCCGTCGGCATCTGAGCCAGGTAGCAGATACTAAGCCCGTACTCTGTTGTCTTGGGCTGTAGATGACAGCAGTGGGGCAGTGCCCATCAGTCACTGTTGGGGGATGCGACTTCCCACGCTGATTCTCCCGGCATTGCGGCAAGGACGCCAGCTAGTGCCGCAAAGCCACTGCAAGGCTCTTGCTGGGGCTGCCCGAGATTGGGAAGTGTTTGCTCAGAAGTGTTTGCTGCTCTTGGCTTGTGTTGGTCTCTGCCACTGAACCAGGCCCTGGGGTCTGTGGAGGAGCTGGGTTTGGGCCCAGAGGTGTTAAGGATGGAATGTGGGCCCCTTCTCCCAAACTGAGCAAAAGAAGCGAGAAGTGGGGGCGTAGACTACCGACTCTTATTTAAACCTCCCAGCTGCCCCATGTGTCCATGTATTCATGCCTGTGAGGGGGGCAGGGGGCTTGCGGAGGCTTCTTGCTGGAGATTGTCCTGTTGGTGGGGAGGTCTGGGGCTGGCTTTTTTCTATTGCTTCATATTTTCTATGGAGCAAATAGAACTTGTTTGTTCCATTCCTACCTCTCTTTTTGGCAGCCTTTTCTTCCCAGGCTTTAGTCCTGCTCACCGCTCCCAAGGACATGGGTATTTCAGCAGAGAAGTTTGCAGCCCCCTCTGATTGCTATTGGAAGGATTACAGGCCAGCGAGGAGGTTGGAGAGGACGTCGAGAAGGGCAGGGGTTGGCTGCCTGACCCTATCCCAACAAGTCCTCGCTGTGCCGGCTTCCGGTCAGCGGTTAGGTCATTGTTCCATACCTAGTAAAAGTGAGTTCCGTCTCCCCATGTTAGCCTGAACCGCCTGAGGCCTGCGTCCGCCTGGCTCCCTGTTTTGTCTCATCACTGTCACTCGCCAGTGAGTGTTTGGGAGTTAGAAGCGGAACTGCCCGTGGAGTTGCTGCGTGTCTGGGGGTCACCCTCCCAAGTCAGAGGTTGCGATCTCTTTTCTTAGAAATGACTGTTCCTTCTAACAGTGAAAAAGGCGAACAGTGTTACAGAATGGAGGACTAGACATTTTCACCCCGGAAGCCTAGCCCCTGTCGTTGGGTGTGGTCATTTGGACCCCTGTTATCCAGATGTGGGGCACTTGGCCCCTCTGTCCAAGGGATTTGGGGGTGTACTCGTAAGTGTACTTTTAGGCCTCAGGGGCGCTCGGTCGAGTCCAGGGTGTGGTTGCTGCCGACCAGTAGGGCCTGCTTATGTCCAGTGCTGCCCAGCAGGACCTCTCCGCCCTTTGCTTGGTAGCTAGGCAGGTAGGGCCGCAGCCTTCTCCGTGGTCTTACTTTCTCCTGGAAATTAGAGGGGGCCAAGAGACACACCCGTTCTCCTCAGCACCTTCCCAGAGCACTGTGTAAGGAGCCCCTCCCTCCCTCCTTCCCTTGCAGGTTGGATCCTCATTGACCGCTGTGGGAAGCACTTCGGTACGATACTCAACTACCTTCGTGATGGGGCAGTCCCCTTGCCCGAGAGCCGCCGGGAGATCGAGGAGCTGCTGGCAGAAGCCAAGTACTACCTGGTCCAGGGCCTGGTGGAAGAGTGCCAGGCAGCCCTGCAAGTAGGCATCACCCTTTCTTGCCATATGGAGGGAGGCACCAAACACACCTGTCCTCATTGTCTCCCTCTCCTGAAGAGGGCAGATCCTCCCTCACTGAGTGGCTGCGCGAGTAAATGAGCTACTCTGGAGCCTCTCCCTTTGGTCTGGGTGGCCCTGAAGAGACTCCGTTTCATGCTTAGCCACCAGCTGCTCTGATTTCTTCCCCCACAGTGTTGGGTCATCTCGTGTACATAGCAGGCCACCGGGTGTAAAACTGGTTCGGTTTTCTGGACACATGTTGGGGCTTTTTCTCGCCCCATGAGTCATTGTAATGAGTCCAGAATAATCTATAGCTTAGCTGAACCTGAGGCGAGACCATTGGGGTCAACTCTAGTGATAACAAACCCCTACAAAACTAGAATGCTTTAGACGTAATCAGTAGCCACTTAATTTCAAGGGATGTTCCAAAATGGCAGCGTGTCAGAAGAGTCCCTGCAGGTTGTCACAGGAATCAGATCTGGATACATGAGGCTCTTGTCTGTGCCTCCCAGAGCCACATGTCTGGCCCTTTGCTGGATAGTACCCACGCTGCCTAGCTCCTCACGCTGTACTTCTCCACACTGCCACTCCCCTGAGCGTATGTAAATGCATTGTAAATCTAGCTGAATAGTGTAGCTTCTACTTTATTATTTTTAGTTTACTTTTATGTTTATTAAGTAACACATGGACATCATTTAAGAAGTCAGATAGTATTGCAAGATAAATGTCAGAAACACCACCATATGCCTTCATATGGTGCCCAGCCTTTTTAAAAATTCTTTCAGCAGTTCTATTTCTTCCATATTCCTTATGCTACTACTCATTGGCATGTCAGTTTTCAGCATTATCTGTGGCATTACTGCAGAAATTAAAATTTTACTCATGCACTGCCAGCACCCCCAGCCAATACCAAACCAACCAGTTCTCCCAATATAGTTTATTAGAGTTGTGACTGAATCATTATTAAGAGTTTTCAGTGTGATGTGTAAATACTATTGAACCACAGAGTATACAATGGTTATTTTCTTCTGTGTGTAACTTTTCAGTTTGCCAGAGTTAGTGATTGCTTCAGTGTTTTGTTTGCTTGATTTTCTAAATATGTGTATCCCTAATTCCGCCCTGAATATCCGGAGAATGACCCCATTGGTATGCTTAGACACATCAGGGAATCTCTTTTTCATCATCTTTTTGGAGCATGTCCTCTGGGTTCCCTTTCCGTGGTTTCTGTTAGTCTGGGGTCAAACTTCCAGACTAACCTTCCAGTTTCTGGCACTTTTATCTTTCTGTTCTACTTTCTCAAAGGTTTTACCTTTTCATTGCTTTGGTTGAATTTTTCATTCCTGCTGTCATATTTCTAATTTTAGAAGTCTTTTCTTCTCTGAGTGCCTTTTTTATATTGAATGCTGATCTTGCTTCTCTGATACCATTTGAAGTTTTCTTTCTGCTTTCTTCAGCATCTCACTCCTCCCCTTTTCCCTCTCTGTTTTGGTTTCTGTGTTATATATGAGAGACTTTCTACATATAATCTGATGATCACTGGCTAGCTGTCGAAATTTAAGAATAAGACTTTGAAAAGCTGTTTGTTCCTGAGTGGTCATTTGTTGCCCAGTGGACTCGGCTGACTCTCTCAGTGGGAACCCCCAATGTCAGCATCTGTCAGTCTTTTATGGGACAGCTCACTTTCCTGTAGAGGACTCCCCTACTCTCTAACCTGGGGGGTGGAAGCCTCGCTGATTGCCTTCTGGGATCTGAGTAGAGGAAGGGCCTGGAGGTGGGGACCTTGTCATTAGTGTGAACCCCCCCGGTTCAGAATAGCGACTCAGCCTATCGTCTGCTAACCAAACCCATCCAGGAAAGTGGACCTTTTCCTTACCAGGCTGGGGAATGGGATCTATCTGGGCATCTCACCACCGCTTCTGCCAGCTGCAGAGCTCCCTGCTCTGGCACCGTGCCTGGCTTCAGAGCGGTTCTGTGGGGAATCCCCAGGAGTCTTTCCTCTCTACTGACTTAGATGTGAGCTTTCTCCGTCTCCTTGGTCATCACTCCTGTGAGCTGCTTCCAACCTGGGATCTCAACATCTTTTGTCTGCTGACCTCTCTCCTGCCATTCTCTTTCTCCTGATGGGCTTATCCACCTTTCATTCCTCTGTAGTCATGGTAGTGGGATTTTAGGATATTTGGTTTAATTTTGTTTCTTGGGCCACATTCAGGGTTCATTTTTGAGGGACTCGCTAGGCTGTGGAGAAGTGTCGTCACTGTTACTGTGCACTGTGCCCCCTCACACAGTGGCCCTGGCCAAAGAGCAGACTTAGGAGAATGTGACTGTGTCTCCCCCCCTCCTAAGTCACTGGTGGTAAGGCTCCTCCTTTCGTCCCCGCCATGACTGGCCTACCTCTTCTTGCCAGAGCTTGTTTTACCTGGCAGGCCGGCTTAAATAATCCAGTGCTGCGCAGGCCTCCTGGACTGAAAGTGTGTTTTGTTCCAGCAGAACAAAGATACTTACGAGCCTTTCTGCAAAGTTCCTGTCATCACCTCATCCAAGGAAGAACAGAAACTTATAGCAACTTCAAATAAGGTAAGTTGGAAGTCCCCCGTGACTTTTTTTTACTGCCAGAAATGATGGAAGTTCTTCTCAATATGTTTTGAAATTGAAAACATTGGTAAGGGTCTGAGCAAGACCTGGGAAGGGATTAAGACTGGGAGCCTACACCTTGAGTTGTGTCCCCAGGGCACTGTGTCACCCCGTGCTTCTCGGCTGCCAGGCTCCCCATGTCTCCACCTCTGGTCTGGTGGCAGCCTCAGCCCCATGGGAAGCCAGTAGATCGTGGTACCTGCATTCCAAATAACTCTTCTTTTTTAAAACAACCCACAGCCAGCTGTGAAGTTGCTGTACAACAGAAGTAACAACAAATACTCATATACCAGGTAAGGCGTCAGCCAGAAAAGATACCTGCACTCGGCAGGACAGCTTGCTCACAGCAGCCAGGCCCTGCGCCTCTAGTTCTCCTCAGGTGAAGGGGTCCTGCCTCTGTAGCATACCCAGCCAGATGGACAGATGGGTGGACGGATGAGCTAGACTGGACAGACAGTTTTGAGATAAAATTCAGATGTGCCATACAATTCATCCTTTTAATGCTTTGTGTGCCGGTGCCCTTTAAATTTACCAGCCCTTGGGGCCGGCCATTTTCTGTGACACCGCATGAATGGTATAAGCATATAAAACACACACAACTCCTGAACTATTGGATATTAAAAAAACTGTAATCTCTCATAAAACACCTTACACTTTCACCAAAACAATGTGTAAAGCTTCTAGACTGAGTACGATCAAAGAAATAGCTCCTAATAGTTCCAAATAAATCCACCGTGGCGTGAAAAACCGGAGACTAGATGAACACGTATGAATACGTGAGCGGCCACCTGATACTGGTGACAAAAACACGTACTAATACGTGAGCGGACCACAAAGTGTTAAAGTATCCCACGCAGTGTTTTGGAGTATATTCACAGTGCTGCGCAGTGGTCGCCACTTACCTAGTGTTTGAATGTTTTCATCCCCAGCAGAAACTCTATCGCACCCAATTTTCCTCCTTCTCCCTCCTCATCCTCCAGCCCAAGACAGCCACTATTTTGCTTCTGTTTCTATGGAGTTGGCTACGCTGGTCCTCTTGTGCAGTGGAATCATGTTGCTTTTTGTGACTGGCTTCTCTGACTTAGCTTTTCACAAAGTTCATCCATGTTGTATGTTTCAATATTTTATTCCATTTTTTGGTTGAATAATATTCCATTGTATGGATAGACCACAGTTTGTCGACCCATTCACTGCTTGGTAGACAATTAGGGTTGTTTCCACAATTGTAAATGATGCTGCTGTGGACATTCATGTACATGTTTTCACGTAGACTTGTGGACTCCTTTCTCCTGGGTGTGTACACCCGGCAGTGGGATCGCTGGGTCGTGTGGTAACTGTTTAGGCCTTTGAGGGACTGCCACACCGTTTTCCAAATTGGCTTCATCACTTTCTCCATTCCCACCGGCAGCACGTGCAGGTTTCTAGAACACCTTTTGGCCCATGGAACGTGTGGCTCTGTCAGGATCTGGAGGGCTACAGGGGGATTTCCTGAGTTTACCTAAGAGCCATAAATTGCCCCAGGTAAAATCTCCCTCAGGCACTTTGCTTCTGCTACTCTTGGTTCAGGGGGTCTCCATGTGCCTCCCAGTCCCGTGTTCCTTGTCCTCCCCAGAGGGGCGCTCCAGCAGGCGGGCCCGCCCTCCGTCTTAGGCTGGAGCTGTTGGTTTTGAGACCTGACTTTGCCCTGTGTTAGTTGTTGGCCTCAGGCAGTGACCCTAATTTCTCTGACCTTCCCCTTCCTTCTGTGAGCAGTGGGGCAGTAATGCCTTTTTATGGGACTGTTGAGAGGTTGCACTGTGATAGTGGTGGCAGTTCTCACCCGCTCGTGGTCACCTTATCACCTGCTCTCTCGCAGCAATTCTGACGACAATATGTTGAAAAACATTGAGCTGTTTGATAAGCTGTCTCTGCGCTTTAACGGGAGAGTCCTGTTCATAAAGGACGTTATCGGAGACGAGATCTGCTGCTGGTCCTTTTACGGCCAGGGCCGCAAGATCGCCGAGGTCTGTTGTACTTCCATCGTCTATGCCACTGAGAAGAAGCAGACCAAGGTAAGGGCTTCGAGGCGCTGGGGGCTTCCCAGCGGCCCTCTTCACTGGGGCAAAAGCAGCATGGCGGGAAAGGCTTTACAAATGTTTTCCTGGTGTCAGGATCGCTCGTTGTTCAACTCCTCATTAGCTTCCGGGCCCTGGGGAGATCCAAGGGCCGGTCTTGGAAAACAGACTGGCGTTGCCTCTCTGCCGCCCGGCAGGTGCACAGTCCTGCCGCGCCTCGGGTCCTTTGCCATGAGTGTGATGCAGACGTGACCCTGTGCCCGTGGGGACCCGGTTGCCGGCACTTTTCTTGTCCACTGTTAATTGAACTTCAGTCCCTTTAAGTCCTCTGCTTGCTTTCTCTCCTCGGGCAGTACACATGGGTTTCCTTTTTAATCACCATACGCTTTGCCCTCTCCTCTCAGTCTCTGAAGAGGAAATCTGGCTACTAGTGAGGCTTGTGCGATGCTAACTTACCCGCCTTGTATCTTGTGGGGATTCAGGTTGAGTTCCCTGAAGCCCGGATTTATGAGGAGACCCTGAATATATTGCTGTACGAGGCCCAGGATGGCCGGGGGCCTGACAATGCACTCCTGGAAGCCACAGGCGGGGCGGCCGGGCGCTCCCACCACCTGGATGAAGATGAGGAGCGGGAGCGGGAGCGGATCGAGCGCGTGCGGAGGATCCACATCAAGCGGCCCGACGACCGGGCCCATCTCCACCAGTGAGCAGGCAAGCACCGGGCGCCCTGCCCCTCCCTCCGTGCTCCACTCAGACCCGCTGCAGCTCCCGGGCCCTCCCGCTTCCCCTGGAGCCCTGGAGAGACTTTCGTCACAAGCCAGAAGATTGTTTTGACATTTCAAGGTGGATTGGCTGTCTTTACCCAGATGAATTCTGCCCTGTTGTTGAACAAGCTGTGTCCAAGGTGTCTCTTTCCACGAGATTCCTGGGAGACGACAGGCTTTCGTGGTTCTCGGAGGAAACGTGTGAATGGGTGTGAAGCGTACGTGAGAACCTTTGTCTACAGTATTTATTTTTGTGGGTGTTGACTACCTGTGTGAACTTTTGGGGTGGTGTTCCTTTTGGGGTTCATTTGACTGCTCTGAGAGGGGTCCTGAAGCTGGTGGCCACCCGAGATGTCCAGGTGCGCCCTCATTCATGACCCTCCACCAGGTGGTGCTGTTTCGTGTGCGCCTGGCTGGCCGTCCGGGGCTTTGCTGGAAGTCCACTCTGCGACAGGTTTCCCGCCTCTAACTCGGTGAGGTTGAAACTGGTCGCATGGAGAAGAGCCCTAATGAGCTCCATGCCTGAGAGGTGGTTCCCAGCGCAGCTCTGGATGCCTGGCTGTTTAGGGGGTGTCTGTTGCCACTATGGCTGGTCTTTGGTCTGGTGCCTGCTGGGGCCCTATATCTGGCTAGGGGCAGGGCTCTTCCTGGCTCCATCTCTGCCCTTGCCAACCACCCTCCTTCATCATTGACCCGCTAAATGCCCAGGAGCCCAGCTGGCCTGGCAGCTCCCAATCCAGTGCTCCAGGGGACAGGTTCCTTCTCCCTCAGCCTTATCCCTTTTCAGCGGGGCTTACTGCTCCAGGTGGGTCCCTGCCCCTTGCTTCCAAGTTAGAAGTGGCCCCGGGCTCTGCGTCCTCCCAGCCTGGCATCCCAGCAGGGACCACCGCACCAGCAGCCCCTCTCGGGGTAGTCTCCTGCCGCAGACACAGCAGCAGCTGGAGATCCCCTGTGTCTTTGCCTCTGATTTTTACACAGGAAAGAGTGGCCATCAGCGAGCAGGTGAGAGCATGTGCAGGCCCTCTGGGTCTGGCTAGTGTCTGTGGCGGTGTCTGCGCGAGGGACGGCGTGTGACTGTCCGTGGGGACCTGTGCTCGTGGGCGCAGCTGGCCCACGCTGGCAGTCTGCACGGTGTCGTGTGGGACAGACGTCCTTGGTTACTACCTCCCCGTCTCCTCTGCGCCTGTGAAGGGACAGACGTGAGTTGTGACTAACGTGGGTGGTTGAGACTAGACTAGGTCGAGTAGTTGCAGGAGAAGTGGATGTGTGAGTAAGGTAGTGGATGGGGTTTGTCTGCTTTTCAAGGGAAATGTTACTGTTTTATACCAAAGGTATTCATGTGGGCATCCTTTGACACGATGTGCTCCAAAAAACGAGTTTCTATTTTGAAAGGGTTTTTTTACAGCTTAGAGTTTATTTTGTAGCCAGCAGCAAAGACTACAGTAAAACTTCAAAACAATCATGACTGAACTTTAAGAAACATCTACCCAATGTACAATTTTTAGCCATCATGTGGGAACCTTTCTTACCAGGCCACCTGGATTTTACTAAGGAAAAGGGGGCTTAAGATGTTTTGCGAATATTTTATACTGTTTAACACCAACCCTGCTGTTTTGGGGTTGACTTTTTTTAGAATGTTAAAGTATGTCAGTTCTGGTGTCTTCTGTAGGAGGATGGAAAAGCCATCATATAAATTGTTTAAATGTTTTTGTAAAGAGTAAATTTGTGAAACAATCTGATTTGTTTGGCTTTACACCATATGACTTAATGTTTCTGGCAGTCTCTCTGCTTTCTTCCAGCTTTGCACCTGTAGTTGAGTCTTTGCTTCCCTGGGACACAAACAGATTCGTAAAACATTCCATGTTAGCTGCATAAAGAGCCGTGGGCTGGTTCCAGCTCTGGGTGCCAGCACTAAGGGGAGCCGGTCGTTTTTATTTAAAAGCCATCTAAGAAAAATACCGGCTTCTCCTTTGGTAAGGAGTGGAGTTTTATTAAAAGTGTAACAACTTTTGGTCTCTTGTAATGGGGTTCACTTTTTTCAAGTAAGTCATCTGGTTGGGGTGCCGGGGCTGTGCCTGACTCAGCAGCCTCCACGGTGGGTCAGCCAGCGGCGCTGTGCCAGGAGCCCGCCTTGAGTGTATTCGCCTGCACTTGCAGTAGCGGTTCAGGACCCAGTGTGAACGGCACTTAGTCCCCCCTGTCATGTGTACTGTCTTTAGGGGCCCCCCCAGCCCCCATAACATCTGTGTGTCACTACCCTTTTTGTCTCTGTGCTATGAAAAAATGCGATGAGCTTTAGCAGTAGTCACTGTGTTGTACAAGCATTTGTGGACACGTGTAAAATAAAAGTCATGCCTGTTTTGAGTCTGTTCTCCGGGTCTTTTCAGAAGTGCCCAGCACAGTCAAGGCAGACGTGCAGTTTGCGGCAGAAACCCTGTCACCTTAGCGCTGCTGGGGTGGGAAAGATGAGTTGTGCTCTGGTTGAGATTAAAGAGTGAAAGGAAGTCTCATGTGGGCCAGCCAGCGGGTGCTGACTTGACATTGGGAAGTGGGCTGTGACTAGAACTCACCATCTGGAACCAAGAGCGCCTCTCGGAAAGGTACCCAATTCCTTGCTGCTTTTATGGTCCATTTACTTAAAGCTGAACTCAGATCGTGCAGCCTTTGAAATTGCGTCTACTCAGACCATGTGCGGTTCTCCTTGTGCCTCAGGGGCACTTGACAAGGGTAGAGTCTGTTGTCCACCCGATGACAGGCTCAAGTGCCCATCAAGTGTGGGTCCTGTTGGGGACACTGAAAACCACTCCAACTTGAGGCTGGATCCCTGAAAAAGACATCTTAATTGAGTGCCACCAGGCAGCTGAGGAGCGGGGTTTGGGCTTTGGCGAAGATGCTATATGCCATTGCTCTGGCTGTGGTCCCTTCCCTTGAAGGTGTAGCTGCCTGGATCGAATCTCCGCTTCCCGGGTACTGTCCTCAGAGTGATGGCGACATCCTCTATCAGGACTTCGTGCGGACCGAGACCTGGCAGAAAGTAAACACTCAGGTTTAGGGACGCTTGCCTGGCCTCATCCAGAATGGAGAAGTCATCACCCCAACTGTCAGCATCATCGAGAAGCCAGCCTCACATCCACTCAACAAGCAGCCACGTGCAGAAGTGGGCTTGCTGTGGCCTGTCAGGGTGGAAGACAGGCTGTGTGGTTCCAATTGATAAAACGTACACCCTTGAAGACTGGGTCTAAGTGCACGTGTAAATGGAAAAATCGCCTTTTACTTGACATTCAAGACAGTATGTACATATTTCAGTTTGAGCCTCAAGGAGTGTGGTGGTATTATAAAAGACACTTGTCCTTAATAGTTACATACCCAAAACTTCAGTTTCATGTGTGCAAATTTCAGTGTGCTTGAGAAACTCCATGGTGACCATTTTTTGATTAGTTTGTAGTCGGTATATATATAACATACACCTTAAAGACTCTGCCGTGTTGGCTTTTAAAATGCTATTTCCTCGCAAAATCAGTGAAGCTCTGTATGACCAGGCTGTGGGCGCCCTTGGTGCCGCACTGTGCGACTGGAGCCAAGGGCAGAGCACCAGCCCACAGGTACAACCCATGGTGCCCAGCGACTCTCTGCAGACCTGGGACCACCCGCATCGCGATGCCCAGGCCACCCCAGCTAGTCACAGCACAGTGCTGGGGGTGAGACACACGCTCTGGTAATTTTCAAAGCTCATCAGAAAAAATTCCAGAGCAGTCAGTCCTTCCTGTTTTTCAGGTGTGGGATCAGAAATCAAGGGAGAAATGAACTAGCTTATGATTCCAGTGAACCTGGATGGAATTTCAAGTGATAGCCTCATCTAAATCTGCTTACCTCCCTCCCCAGACACAGCCACTCACCACTGTTAACTGTCCATTTCTGTCTTTGTAGATTTGTTCTTCTGGTCCAGTGTCAAAAACTATTGTGCCTTCTTTTCCAGGACTGATCGAAAACTGTAAACTTAAAATATACAAAACGGTGAGTTACCAACCTATTTTTTTTCCTCAGCCTTTGGTCTGCAAGAGAAATTCACTTATGGAACTTTACTAGTTTCAGTTGAATTCCTGTCTTACTACATATTTGGGTAAGCAAAGGAAGAAAATCATTTCTGCAACTGGGAAATTAAGGTACTACAGAAATGTGACGTCAGTTTAGCACATTGTTTTCAAGGGGCCAACTTGACGTCGGAAGCCCCGCCTGTACGTCTAGAAGCCGAGGCTCCTGCTGGGGGTGGCTTCCCTCAGCAGCAGACCAACAGAAACGCCACCTGCCAGAGCCCTCCTAGTCCACACATGAACTTACTCAAATTATAAAAACTTGAGGCCTCTAGGAGCAGCAGAAGTATGAGGGGGAGCTAGCAGCGGGGCTCTGGGGGCACGGTCTGAGCACGAGAAGAGCACCCTGAAGAATACGCCATCCCGCCCGCCCAGGCGACACTGCGTGTGCTGACGAACCAGCTCGCTCCAGGAAGGGGCCCTCTTCAGATCGAGGAAGAAAACTGTGCCTCTGTGGACCAGGTGGCCCACATCCTGAAGGGATGTCCGCACTGTCCCTAGTCTCACTGGCCAGAGGGCCACCTGTCGGGGGAGCGGCCTCCCTGGGGGACATAACCACTTCCTTTGAAACAGACAGGAACACAGAAACGCCGCCCCCCCACCCTTTTTGCTGACAAGCACCGACTCCTTCCCGCACGGAAGCCAAAAGCACCCACCTCCCTTGAACAACATTCACCACGCAATCCTTCACCAGCATGACGAGTTTGGTGACGGCTTCAAACACGTGCTCGCACTGTAGGATGGCATCCCCCTGCGGTGGAGAGGACACGTGACATGGGTTTCACAAAGGCCACTTTACATGGTGCCGTGTGTTAGAGACGAGGGGCTGTCCGTTACCTTTTGCTTGTTGTCCTCTGGCGAAACATGAATGACGAAGATTCCATCACTCAGGTTGCTGGTAGAGATCCCTTAAGACAGAGCCAAAGCCAACAGGTACATGAAAAAACGTTCAACATCACTTATAATCAGGGAAATGCAAATTAAAACCACAATGAGATACCACCTCACCCGAGTGAGAATGGCGCACATTAATAAAACAGGCAACAACAAATGTTGGCGAGGATGTGGAGAAAAAGGAACTCTCCTACACTGCTGGTGGGAATGCAAATTGATGCAACCACTATGGAAAGCTGTATGGCGTTTCCTCAAACTGCTAGAAATGGAACTTCCATATGACCCAGCAATACCACTACTGGGAATATACCCAAAAGACACAAAAACACTAATCCGAAAGGATACATGCACCCGCATGTTTACTGCAGCACTGTTTACAATAGCTAAGATATGGAAACAACCCAAATGCCCAAAAATAGATGACTGGATCAAGAAGATGTGGTACATATACACAATGGAATACTATTCAGCATTCAAAAAAGACAAACACATGCAATTTGGAGCAACATGGATGGACCTAGAGGGGATCATGATCAGTGAAATAAGCCAGAAAGAAAGAGAAAAATATCGAATGGTTTCACTTATAACAGGAATATAGGGGAGCCAAATAAGAAAGCAACATTCAGCAGTGAAGGAGGGGAGGGGGAGGGCTCAAGAGGGGGGAGGAGGGGAGCACGGAGGACTATAGTGATGGCTCCACGGGTGAACAGGTGGTGGGTAACTTATGGGGAATATATAATAATGTAAAAGATACGAATAACAAAAATAAATATTAAAAAAATAAACTTCAGAAAAAAAAAAAAGAGCCAAAGTTAGGGACCAGCAGCTGGATGTTAATGCAGAGAGAAAGGCGCTACTAGGGGCCCCCACCCCCACCCTTTCTTCCTCCCAGTTGGGCGGAGTAGCGTAAGGGCCTGTGAGCTGACTAAAAATCAGGTTGCGGTAGGTAGTGACTCAGCCAATCTGGATACTAGAGAGAAGGGGGCGCCACTGGCGAGGACAGCAGAGTGAGGCACAGGCTGGGGCAGCCCCGGGGCTTTGTGGTCACCTCTGGGTGTTCCTCACCCATGTGCCTGGGAGCTGGATCAACCTAGTTAAATGGTCTTCGCTTGCTTCTTACCTTTGAGTGCTGAGTACTCTATTTTCTGCTTGATTTTGGCAAGTTCCACCACATAAGCTGCTTTCTGAGTAAGGATGAGTTGCCGCTGCCTCGCCTTGAAGCCCTTCCTGTCATATTTAATGACTGGGACGCCATACTGCAAGGAGATGACCGTCACCACCAGGGGAAACTTGCCTCGGGGAGGGAGGGGACACTGAGTACGTCATCACTCAGCAACCTGTAACTTGGCATGAAGGGGTTTTCTTTCTGCACCCTAGCTCTACGGCCTTGCATTTCTGAGACAGTCAGGGCTTTGGGCACTGGTCACAGGTCTGCTCTGGGAGGGCAGCAGAGATGAAAGCACCCTCATAGCCGGGGACTGCCAGTCCACTCAGGTTTCTGTTTTCCCAGAAACCAAAAGGCACAAGGCAGCCAGTGGGGGGCGCTCACCAGCCGCTGCCTGTGGTTCACACCATGGACTCGTTCATCCTTTCAGGAACCTGTTATCCCCGCTTGGGAGGACAGCAGCACGGAAAGATTAACCTGGCCGGGCCCTCATACCCTTCACTGAGTTGTGCAGCCCACTTTGGCACCCGCCAGACAGCTGCTCACGGGCAGGATATGTGAGGATTAAGTTCAGGGCTCCATTGCACAGCTTCAAAGAAAACCAGACAGTTCCTAGGATGACAGGTAAGGACCGTAACAGGTGTCTCTGTCAGTCATGTGCCCCTATAATCTGAGCTAACAACCAGAGCATCTCAGTTGAGGGCCTGTCGTCCATCATGTAGAAGACAGACCCTGTGCTCAGACTCCAGAAGGGGCTCCTGTTTGCAGCAGGACACGCGTCTCCTTACCTGGATCTTCTCACTGCTAATGAGCTGAAGCACTTTGGGGTTAATGTTTCCTTCATCTGGGGAGGGAACCACAGCAGAGTTGTCACTAAAACCACGGAGTCACTGGCATCTGCTGCTTTTAGGTCCTCGGCTGGGGAGGAGTGGTCAGGAGGTGCTGTGGGGTCAAGCACCTTCCTTTGCCTTCCTTCCAAAGAGCGTGTCTATGTGGAGAAGCGTACTCACCTATCCGGCTGTTGGCAAAGGGTTGGTTTAGACTTTCTGCGTAGCCTTCTTTCTTCCCCCTGAACACTTCGCTTGCAACCACCTTTTGCTGCATCTGGTTAATACATAACCAAAGTACAAGCATGGTCGCCAGGGGGCGCTCTGGGGCAGAGGCGCTTGCTTCCCCGGATGGGCAGCAGGAACCTATCATACCCCCTCATTCAAGTCAGAACACACCCGTGGCTTTGGCCAAATTGCCCTAAAAATTAGACTTGTGGAGACGGGGGGATGCCTGTGCTTGTCTCTTGACTTCTGCTGGCTTCCTGGAAGTGGGGTGTTTGGGGTTTCAGAGCAGTTTCTCACTTCCAGGTCAGATGGGCCAGCTGGCCAAGTGCAGCCTGCGGCCTGTTTTTGTAAGCAAACTTCTGCTGGCACACAGACAGCTGGAGGCGGAGGGTGTGGCTGTGCCCCTGCTGAGAATTTACGAGAAGGATCCTTTGGCCCAGGCCCACGGAGTCGGAGTCGAGCATTTTCTCTGGCCCTTTCAGAAAAAGCCTGCTGCCCGGCAGATAAGCATAAACAAAGCTGAGCCTCCAGCAGAGGGGCCAGCGGGACTGTGTTCCCATGGTAACAGTCCAGCCACTGCCATTTAAGGAGGGCAGGGCTCTGCTAAGTGGTCTACGTATATTTAATTATCGACACGTATGAGGCATGGGGCCAGCTCGACCTCAGCTTACAGGTCAAGCCGGGGACCAGGACTGCTGGGGACCCGCTGGCAGGGCCGCTCTGCTCTGCCACCCACACGACACCACGCACCTACCAGCACTTTCCTTTCAGCCGGGATCCCACGGCAGTACTTCCGAACCAGGTTCCTCGTGCACATTTTCCTGAGCAGATTTGATGCCTGTGTGGAGAACACACCCCTTTTCCATCTGCCTCACTCACACCCTTTCTTAGACTGTGGCCCCCCAAAAAGAAGCTCTTACTTATTCAGTCCAACTTGAATACAGTGTTCGTGTTTTGCAGTGGAAGCAGCAGCTAACCTAACCCTGCATTAGCTTTACGCTACTGCTAGACTAGTGTTCCTCAAACTGGGATGTGTTCGAGGCCCCTGAGAAGCTGGCCCTGGAGGTTGGCGCAGTGTGCGGGGTTAAGTCACCCCTCTCTGTGCTCCTGAGGACACCAACGCATCGGGGCAACAGCACTAAGTCAGAAGTCCTTCGGAGTGCTCTGTGAAAAGGCCTCTGTGGGCTCTCACTTCCACTGAGGAGACTGAACACTAAAGCATTACATTTTGGGGCAACACCCTTGCAGAGCAGTGCTTTGCTAAAGCCCTTGCGAACCCAGGGCTGCGGCACAGAGAAATAGAAACCAAGCTCCATCTGTGCCTCAGCCACTTGCGGCATGGCCCCAGGTCAGGCCTTACATTTTCCAGGATGGCAGGAGGCCTCAGCCAGCTTTTGTCCAAGACATTCTTTGGGATGTGATACCGAAGATTCAAGATGTAGTTCTTCCGCGCATAAACGATGAACTCCTCATTGTCTGGACAAAGGGGCTTGTCTCGATTGATGAATCCCTTTATGAACCTAAAGAGCAAACGGTTTTGTTTTCTGGCCCATTTCTTCACTAAGACTTGTGTTCTTTCCCCATTTGTTTGATTCAGAGGCAGCCAAATGGTAGAAATTACTTTGATTGCCATGTAGTACCACAGGGATGACACCCACAGATCAAATCTGCCCCACAGAGATGTTCTCTCATTCACACTATGTCTTCAGTATCGTGAATTAGCTGCCAACAACCACCAAAAAAATGGGAGGGATGACGGGCAAGCCAGGTTTCCAGCTATTAGTGGGAAAAAAAAATCAATTTCCGGCAACACTGGCCTGCCATTTCTCCCTGGCAGTGGCCAGCTGAATGAGGTTTTTTACTGTCCCTCTGAAGTGACCTGAGCCTTCTGGTTTGCTGCAGTCCCCACCATTCCTTACTGTCTTATCCCACTTTACCTGTCTAGCAGCAGAAGACATTTAACTTTGTGACCTTTAAGTGAGGCTAAGAGACAGGGCAAAGGTATTGCATGGGGATCACCATCCAATTAGGGAGCTCAAAGGAAAGACATGAAATTGGGCTCCTAAGGGTTGACATTCCGTAAGGAAGGTACTGTGCAAGTCCACAGAGCTCAATCATGACCACTTTCGCCCTCTGTGCACACCCCTGTTTACAGGCACCTCTCCCACTTGCACCCAAGAACTTACTTTCTCACAATCCACACGGCCCACTTTCTCCTTTTGGCCTCCTTCCGAGCCAGGGCTCCGCGCCAGTGAGCCTCAAGTTTGATGGCTGAAAGAGTTCACTGCTGATGTTAGGAGCTGGGCACAGTCATTCAAATACAAAAGACTTTTCAGAATTACTTATTCAGGCACAAGCCCTGGGGTGCCCCCCGCAGCACTGCACGAGCCCCAGAGCTGGAGAGTCGGAGCAGTGTTGTCACTTCTCCCCTGGGGATGCTCAGATGCGCGACTGAACCGGGCGGCAGAGGGACACAGAGCGGCTTGTCTCAGTGTTTACTTTGATTTCATTGTCCACATTTAGAAATTGGTACACACAAATCGGGACACAGAAAAATTATATTGCTGGCTTAGCTCCCAATTTTTAATGTTTTCCAGATACTTGGGTTTTAAAAAATTCTTCATGGCGACACTGTCTCTATTATAAGAACAACTGGAAACAACCCAATGTCCCTCACAGAATGGGAGCACTGCAGGATGCTCTTCCTAGTGCGGTGGTCAGCAGACTATGGCCCTCAGGCCACTGCCTGTTCATGGAAATAAAATTTTATTGCATCGTAGCTATGTTGCCTCTTCATTTACATCTTTACCTAAAGACACCTTTATGCTACAAGGACAAGAAGTAGCTGCAGTAGACTGCTACAACACAAGTCTGAAATATTTACTGTCTGGCCCTTAAAGAGAAAGTATGCCAAGCTCTGTCATAGTGGAATATTATACAGCTGTGAAAAAGAGTAACCAACTCTACACACCTCTACTGGTTGAGTTTAAAAAACAATGTTGTCCAAAAAACTACAATGTAGTCTCACTAAATTCAAAATAAGCCAGCCTACAGAGGCATTGATTAGTGATAGCTACATGTTCTGAGAAATCCATCATTAGGTGATTATGTCACTGTCGTTTTATAGAAGAGTATAATTACACAAACCTAGATGGTTATCACCTATAACACGTCTAGGCTTTATGGTACAACTTGGGGGCTCTAAAGATACAGTGTTAGTAACCCTTTAAAAAAATTATTCTTTAAGCATACACATGTAGATCAAGTAAAAATCCACAGAACAAATCAGAACCGGACTTCCCCTCACAAGGTTTCAGGGTGGACAAAAGAAGAGCAAGCACTAAAGCGCATGTGCCTGCAGGAGCCAAGGGGATGAAAGGGAAACAAGAGCTCTGCCCACCTCTCTCACATCCCCTCGACTCCCCAACCCCCCCGCCAGGAAACTGGAAGTTTGTTCAGATTTTACCTGCTTGTCTCTTTTTCACGAATGCTCTCCTTTCTAGGCAGGCTTTGTATGTGGCTTGGATTCTTGCAACTTAAAATAATAAAACAAAACTTTGGTGAAATGGCCTTCATTTGTATGTCTGTGTTTGAGACCTTGAGGGGGGATGTCGGAAGTGGCCCTTGGGGCATAGAGCTGGCTGAGTTCGGGTAGCCCATTCTGGGGACCAGAAGTGAGAATGGGTGCATTACCTCAAGCCCTCCTTCCAGAATCTTCGACAGCTTCCTTTTTTCCTTTTCGCCCTCTCACAACACCTGCTGGCCCCGATTCATGCTAATCACTGTACTTCATCCCCCCACCCCACAAGGCAGGCATCAGCGCATTTTACAAAGGGGTGGCCAGACTCAAGGGGCAACGCACCTGCTAAGAAAGACCAAGGCCCCCAGACCCATGCATGTTCGCCCTATACCTTCTTCACTGTCCACTCCCTGCGTCTGAGGCCCCACCACAGACCAAGCTCACATGTGGTCCTAAAGACCAGCAGTGTCACATCCCGAGAGCTGGCTAGAGATACTGATTGAAGGGCCCTGCAGCCCACACCTGCCCTTAGCCAGATCCTGCTGATGGTGCCCTCTGCTGTAGGAACCAGAGAGGAGACCACCCACCCAGCCCTGTCAGCACAGGCCCTGAAGCCGGGCAGATTCACGTTCGAACCCCCGCTCTGCTGCCCACTAGCTGTGTGGCCTTCAGCAAGGTACCAACCTCTCTGGGCCTCAGTTTCCCTGAATATGAAATGGAGGTAATATTCCTCCATGGGTTTGTTTTAAATGCAGTGTGATCACACCAAGGATTTCGGTCACACCCAGTATGTAGTAATCACTCCTAGGACTCAAGGCAGAGTTCCTCTCAACAGGAGTTTAGATTTCAAGGGAGAAAGTTCTGAGTTTCTATTTTTTACATCCCCTTCACCCTTCAGCTAACTTTTCTCATTTACTATTCACAACAAACATCCTGGCTACAGGCTTTGCGGCTACACCTCCCAACATCAGCTGCTTACACAAACAAACTTTTAAAAACCTAGAAGGGATGGACTTTTGTGGTTGAGGTCCTAGTATGACACCACAGAATTGGATCAGAACCAGAACATGGGAGAGCACTAGAACCTTAAGGTCCCATGGGCTTCCACGATGCTTCCTCACACTTGTTACAGAATAAATTCCTGTGTATCTTACCACAATCCCATATCTTGCTCCTAGTCTTCAAAGCAAATGTTTCTAACATCAAACACTCATGTTTATGGCGTATTCCAAACTGAACTTGTTCATTTCACATTCTATTGCAGTGAGGGCAGAAAAAAAGCATACCTAATTGATGTTTACTAAATTCAAAGGCATCTTCAGTAGCGAACAGGGTTCTGGGGAAGCGAATGAATATTTTGGTTCTAAAAATGGGAAAAATGTAATTATTAATTGGTCAGGTAGCATCTGTAGTGATTCGAATAGTATTACAGCCCCCACGCAATTCATCTACCCGGAACCTCAGGATGTGATCTTACTTGGAGATAGGGTCTTGGCAGATACAATCAAGGTAAAGATTGGGAGGAGATCATACCATATTGGGATGTGCCCTGGATTTAATAAGAGTGTCCTTATGGACGGAAAGGAAAACACAGTGACAAAAAAGAAGGCATGGGAAGAGGGAGGCAGAGACTGGAATGATGTGGCCACAGGCCAAGGAATGAGAGAAGTTATAAAAGGTGAAGTTATAAAAGGTGAGAATTAGCCTCCCATATGGCCTTCAGAGGGAGCATGACCTCCCCTACGCCTTGATTTTGGACATACAGCCAAGAGAACCGTGAGAGAGTAAATTGTACAGTTTTAAGCCAGCTAGTTTGTGTTCGTTATGCACCCTAGCAAAGAAATATAGCATCCTAGTCAGGAGTTATGTCCCTGGGATTTAAAACATGATGACAAAGAATGTGGGTCTAGCTTCAAAGACAACCCCACCAACTAGCAGAGATAAATTGTAACTATTGATCCGGATTGCCTGACCCACCCACAGAGGAAGGGAAACTTCCCATGGAAGCCACTAGGGGGCAGCAGTGCATCATGCGACACGACCCCACTTCCCCAAGTGTGATTTTGGAATGGAGGCTGATAACCACCCCTGACTCCCTAGCCTGCCTCCCTCAGGATGTGCTAACCCTGATTTCCCTCAGAGAAAGCACAGTAAGTCCCCTCTTATCTGAAATTTTACTTTCTGTGGTTTCAGTTACAGGGTCAGCCAGGTCTGAAAATAACACATAGAATAAGATATTTTGAGACATTCAGATAACTTATTATATTGTTATAATTGCTCTATTTTATTATTGTTGTTCTTTATCACTTACTGAGCCGAATTTAAAATTTAGACTTTATCCTGGGTATGACTATATTGACCTTTAACAAAAATAAAATGGGTTTATTTGGAAACAATGAAAAAGGCAGTTTGGAAACTGCAGTCTGGTGGGGAGACAAGCACTCCTCACCTGCCTTCCTCCCCTCAGTCAGCACTCCCTCATATAGAGGCCTTTATCTTACTGGGTGGGGAAAGAAACGTCACTTCCTGTTAGAGATGCAAGGCATGCTGGGTCTTGTTTGCAGACTGCACGTCTGTGGGTACTCTTCTAGCGTCCTGGCCTCATTTAAATAGTGCTTTTGTGTATTAATATCACACATGTATATGAAAATGTGTGTAAGTATGTATGTACATATAAATACATAAATGTGTATATATGTATGTAAATATGTGTGTGAATACATGTGGTACACACACACACACACACATGCAGGGCTGGGTACTGTCTGTGGTTTTAGCCATCCCCTGGAGATCTTGGAACACATTCCCTGTGGATGAGGGGGGACTACTGTAGCTGCTTCTTGGAGCAGGCCCAGAACAGACATGTCAAGATGGAGAAGGGCAAGGTGGCCATAGACAGCCCCGCACACGTGGGAGTTAGGCACTGACCAGCAGCGATCCCTGAAACTGGGACTAGATCCAGTCCTGACAACCAAATTAGCTCTGGCCAAAAAGACTAAGAGAACAGCCCAAACTCTTCCCAGTTTACCCCACCGAGTTCTGCCTCAAGGCTTTCAGCAAGCATGAAAATTCTGTTCATGACAACGACAACTCTGCACCGACACCCGGAGTTCCAGAACACTGCCTTCCCGCCTGCTGGGGGCATCCACTTCCTGGGACGCCTCAGTCACTTCTGGGAGGCCAAGTGTTCATCTGACGAATGAAAGAATCTCAGCCCAGAGGATGGGGGCCCACCTGGGACCCTCCTTATTTTGAGAGCAGAGCCGCTCATCCGAGCCCCCAGGAAGGTCAGGACACTGGCGGCAGGACCGCCCCCCCGCCGCGCAGGGCTCGCGGCACTGTGCTTTATCAAGCTTATGGATTTGGTCTCTGTCCCTATCCCTGCAGCTCCCAAACCCTGTAATTTCCTAAGTGATTAGAGGAATAGGGGCATCTTTTGTTACGATATTGGATTTTCATCCTCAGTCCCTGAAATAAGAAGCCCCTTTCAATCATTCAGTCCTAAACTGATGTTAATGTGATGTTCGGAAGCCCCCATGGTAACCCAAGATGGGGACTGGTTGCCAGGGGAACCAATCCTGAGACTGGGAGGTTGGAACTTTCAGTCCCACACCCACCTCCTGAGAAGGGAGAACAGGGGGAAGGGGAGGCGGGCAGGAGGTTGAACAAGTCATCATGGACCAGTGAGTCCATCAACGAGTGAGGAAACTTCCATATAAGCCCCAGAAGGGTGTGGCCTGCAGATCTTCTGGGCTGGTACGGGAGAGGCGCCCCAGAGGGCCTGGACTCCGCCTCCCTCCCATGTGGGTCTCTTCCCCGGCTGCTCCTGAGTTCTACCCTTTGGGAATCGGTTGGTAATCTAGAGAGTAAGATGTTTCTGAGTTCTGTGAATCACTCCAGCAAAATACTGGAACCCAAGGAGGGGCATAGGAACCTCTGATTTACAGCTGGTGGTTCAGAAGCACAGGGACACCCTGGACTTGCCACCTGGAGCTAAGGAAGGGGGCAGGGGGCCTCCGTGGTGGCGCAAGGGGTTAAGTCTCAGCACTATGAAGCTATCAGCAGCCACTGCAGCACAACTTCGATCCCCAGCCAGGGAGCTTCCCACATATGGCACCCCAGACCTCTCCTGTCTCACCCGCTGCTCCCCTCAGCAGTGCATTTCAGTAGATCTGCCTGTTCTGCTCCCCATTCTGTCTCTGGTGAATCCTCTCATCTCCCCTGCCCCCACACACCTCTGGCCTACACCCCAGCTCTTGTGTGCATAAATAAATCTTTTAAAAACAATAAAATAAAGGAAGGGGGCGGGGCCATCAACGCAGCCTGCGGGGTCTGAGCTCCTCCAGGGAGAGCGGCAGAGTACCATGAAGTTGCGGGACACCCAGCCAGTGCCAAAAGGGCTGCTCTGAGCCGAAGTATGGAGAGAGCAAGACACACAGTGGAGGGCTTTCCTCTTTACAGAGTGGCATTTAAACTGAGTGGATGAAGTATCTGCAAGTCTCCATCAATTCCTGGAGGACCCGGCTCCACCTGGACACAGTTCTATGGGCACCTGCTGCCCGGGATTCCCCAGCCGCTCACCTCCCTAATTTGTACTCCTCGGGTTTGTAGCCGATGTACTTGATCAGTCGTTCGACGCCCTCTGCTGGCGGCCCGCGCCAGTGCGGCCAGGTGTCGGGACACAGGGACTTGTACCTGGGAGGAGGACAGGGACATCTGGAGGGCCGCTCTAGCCCTCGAGGAATGTAGCAGACATCAGACCAACTTTCTTGAATTCAACAACATATTTTCGGCAAGAAAGAAAAAAAAAAGTGACTCAACAGCGTGGAGGTTTGGCCTGTGCTCCTGGAATAAGGAAATCATCGGACACTCAACCCAAGAAATTCAATTCCATTGCGAGTTATAAACACATGAGACATGAAAACAGGCGTCCCCACGAGAGTGGAGCGCAAAACGCCAGGCAGAAGTCCCCACGCCGGGCCCCTGGGCCCTGCTGCGAGCCTTCAAAAGTTGTATTTGGGTGGGATTGTCTGTAACTCTCTTCAATGTCTTTAAAACCCCAAGACAACGACACTATTTCTCAAGATAGGATTTTATCAACCTGTGTGGTTCTACATGTGCTAAAGCAAAATTAGATGAACTCAAAGTTAACATCAGTGACGCTCATCAGAGACAGATCAGCAGGCAGACCAACTGCTGAAACAGAGGAACATTCCTATTCCGTGAGTGAGTGTCAGTATATATCCAGACATGAGCTCATGGAAGAAAAACAAGTGATTTGGGTGGAAGAAATCTGAGATCACTAAATTAGAGGCTGAAAATAAGAGCATAAGAAAACACTGAAGTTGAAAAATCAGGCTCTTGACATCAGTTTCAAAATGCAAGGAATTCAATTTGAAATACCAGTTCAGGCACTGGTATATATGTATACCATTCAGGCACTACAACTATATATGTAGTTGTACTTCAAAAGAAACCTAATATTAAATCAAAATATGCAGGGCCTCCCTGGTGGCACAACAGGTTAAGTCTCGGCCCTATGAAGCTATCCGCAGCCACTGCAGCACGGGTTCAACCCCCAGGGAACTTCCCACATGGCTCAGCAGACCTGTCCTGACTCGCCCGCTGCTCCCCTCAGCAGTGTATTTCAGTAGTTTTGCCTGTTCTGCACACTCCTCCCCCCCTCGCTCTGTCTCTGGTGAAACCTCTCAGCCCCACACCTCTGGCCTAAGCCCCAATTCTTGTATGCATAAATAAATAAATATTTAAAAATAAATCAAAATATGCAATCGCCAATATTCAACCATGCTGCTCTACAAAATGGTTATTTTATTATGTTGGAGAGTGCATTGTTTTTTTGACAAAACAACAACTACAACAACACACAAATCAGTACAAATTCACCCAAGCAATTTGGGTGATGGTAATGGGAGGATAACACTAGATCCTTATGAATATAATCCTTATGAGAGTAGACAATTTAATCCCCATGTTACAGATAAGGAAAGAGATCACAGCTGGCACAGACAGATTGGGGATTCTGACCAAGTCTGTGTAGCCCCAGTCCCATGTACCCATCACCCATTTCTCTGGACAGCCTTTGAAGGTCAAGGTGACCGTTCCAAGGACAGCACTAAAGGAGCACCTCGGGGTCCCTATTGGGAGGGTCTTCCTCAGGCAGGTACAGACCCATGTGGCGCATCACCCAGCCCTGCCCCTGGCATCTTTATGCACCTGGTCCTGTGCTTTCTGGATGCCAAGAAGTTAGCAGCTTAGTGAAATCAGGGGAGATGGCAGGGCCTTCATGTTTATCACTGTCACGGCAACAGCAGCTAAGAACCAAAATGAGCTCCCTGAGGGACGGCGTTTTGTTCATTCCCACAGCCAGAGGCTTGCCCAGAGCAGGTGTTTTACTATACTGGCTTCAGATCAACAAAATATTACCTTTGCAAGAAGTGCTCGTATTTCCGCCGGTAGGCAAAGCCAGCCCGTCTCACCCGCAGGTGTTCCATCAGCCCCAGGTACTTGACCTGATGCCTTATGAGGAAATCGTCGAACTTGCCTTTGGAAACAGAAGGGAGAGAGACAGTAAAGGACGCTACGGCTCTATTTCAGCCCAAACAGGGCAGAGCCCACAAGCTGTGATCTGCGGGTTGGATCTGGCTAGAGATATGTCTTGTTAGGTCCTAATTATGTTGTGTTGTTTGAAAGTAGGGATTTCTGGGTTCTCTTGAAAAACCATTTTGGGTCCAGAGTCCCAGGTGGCACTAACAGGCTGGAAAGCGGCGTTGGCTGCCACCTGAGAGGACGTGTCCTCTCTGGTTTGCCATAGTTCCCTCCACTCCCTATTGCCTTATACCCAGTCGTCTTCTGTCATTTGCTTTTCCTGCCTGGCCTCTTGTAAGTTTTGATCTGTATAATTTTGTCATAGACATGCAATTCATAGACCATTTCAGAAGTTTTTCACATACTAGAGAGAAGCAATGCTGTTCCCCTCACTTGAGCTGGGCCTAAAACAGGCTAAGCTCTGAGCAATGCTCACCGAGGACCACCAAAGCAAGACCTCGACCAATTCCTTTACCTTCAATTATTTAAAAGCAAAAACAATTCACTTACACAGGACAACAGCAAGGCTTAGGATTTTAACCCACAGCCCTCTTGGCTTCTCTCCCAGCCTGATTTCCCTGAGCTCAGTGCTCAGAACAAACCGCCACTCACTGGGTTCTTTCCTCTCATTGGGCTTGATGCACCGGATGTATGAAGGTTCCTTAGAGATGAGAATTTCCAGAAGGCTGCTCAGACTGTGTTTAAACTGAGTTCCTACCTAGAGGGGTGGGGGGAGAGATGAATGACCGAACTAAGTAAATATTGCTGCTCGCGGTTAGTACAGAGAAGTGGTGCTGGTTAGCACGGGAGACTCCAGCCCTTTAGGCCCGATCTCTTGACAGATTTTCCTACTGGTTGCCCGTTATGACCATTTTGCTCATTAAGAGAACATGCGGGATATCTTGGACTGAGAAGCCCAAGCTCAGTCTGGTCAAGCAGAGACTGGACAAGCCTCTGTCCAGGATGCCTCTGGCACTTAGAAAACACACAGTCGGAACCAGCATCGCCACTGAGCCTATCGCGCCCTGCCTGCCTGTTTCCTCATGACTAGCCAGCCTCCCAGGTCGCATTCACACCACTGGGAGTTCTTCCCTTATTGACGCTCTTGCCTATACTCTCTCCCACAGGCTGTAAGCCCTGCGAGGGCAGGGGCCATGTCTGTGTTGTTATGGCTGAATTCCTTGTGCCCTGCACAACCCTGACACACAGTAGGTGCTCAATGAATGTCTGCAGGTGACTGCCCTGGTTGCTGAACTTGGACAGTAGCTATTTAGTAAAGTCTGTTAGAATATCTTCCAGGAAAAGGGAGAGCAGGTTTAAGAAGCACAGGAATCCTGCACCCTCCACGTGGCTTCTGCTCCTTCCCAGCCTGCACCGGCGTCGCCCACTCACCGTTGGGGGCCGTCTCCGGTTGTCGAGCTCGGCCACCAGGAAGCATTCCTTGAGAATGCGATTTTTGGACCTGCACAGCACCTGCCGGGAGAGACACGGGCACATGTTCACTGCCCCCGAGACCCCTCGGGGCCTGCAGGAAGACCAGGCACACAAGTGCACACGCCATAGGCCATTTGCTTTGGGAGGACTTGAAAAAGAAGACAGGGAAACACTCAGGTGAGCGCGGAAGGACGAGTTCACATTCCATAGCCACTGCTCAGCCTCCTTGGTGAGCCCTGGATGGTTCCTCCTCTGACACGAGGAGCCGCCTCCTTCCCAGCCCTGCCCGACAGTGGCAGAAGAAAGGGCCCTTTAAGAACGAGCTCCAAGAGAAGGGGCTAAGGACCACATACGTGCAGGGTGTGCTGTTACTGTGCAAGGAGAAAAGAAAAGGGAGAGACGCACGCACGCATGCACGCACGCACACACACACACAGGAAGACGCACAGCACGTTGGTTAGAGCAGACACACTGTGGGCCAAGGGTACTGTTGGACTGTGTTCCTCCTGTGCACGTATTTTCAAAATAATCGATATTACCAAGAGTAACACGCGGCAGCCCCCTGCTAGAGTAATCACTGGTCTTCCCAAGGCCAAGATCATTCCCACTCAGGTTTCAGTTCACAGTGACCTCCACAGGGCAATTTTGACCCCCTCAAGTAAAAATGTCCCCCTCAAACGCATTTCCTTCATGGCCCTTCTCACGTGTGGATAACGTGTTTGTGTGTATGCTTATTCTCGGCTGCCCTTTCCTTCCTAGCCCTGCCAAGGGTAAGCCCAGGAGAACAAGGGCCATGGCGCTCACTGCCGAAAGCCCAGAGCAAGCACAGCGCCTGGAACTCGGAGGGGCCCTCGTGGAGTGGGTCTGCTGAGTAGAGGCTCGTACAGCTCATCTCCAATGTCTGTTCCAGTCACCACATGGACAGAAGAGAAAAATCCGGAAGGCCAGTGTCACGGGTGATAGAGCCATCAGGAACACAGTTACCTCCAGACTTACCTCTTTCAGATGTCTGTAAAGGAGGTCATTGTTTTTTTCCAAGAATCCTGAAAGCAATGAATAAACCATTCTGAAGCAAGACAGGGAGATGGGCAAGCGGCCAGTGTCTCTGCGACATCATCTGCCACCAGGGAAACGCAAATCGAACCACAAGGAGATGCTCCTTCCGCTCCTTCACAGCCTCAGAGCAGCTGGGACCCAGCAGTGCAGAGGGGTACGGTGCAAGGAGCACTCCCCGCACTGCTGGGGGGAGGGGGAGGGAGGCCCTCACCTTGGGCACCTGTGTGTTAGTCCCTCCAGAGGGTAAGGACAGTTATCAGTGACCCAGAAATGTCACAGGTGCACCCTCAGAGAAGTGGAAACAGTCACAGTCACACTGTCCACAACCACCAAAAAGTGGGAACAACCCAAATACCATCAACAGAAGGGGTTAAAAATTGGTCTACGGGGCCTCCCTGGTGGCACGGTGGGTTAAACCAGCCTATGAAGCTGGTGGCAGCTGCTGCAGCGAGAGTTCAATACCCGGCCCTGGGAGCTTCCCACATGGCACAGCAGACCTCTCCTGCCTCGCCCGCTGCTCCCCTCAGCAGTGTACTTCAGTCAATCTGCCTGTTCTGCTCCCCACTCTGTCTGTGGTGAATCCTCTCACCTCCCACACCTCTGGCCTACACCCCAGCTTGTATACATAAATAAATAAATCTTTAAAAAAAAGTGGTCCAGGCACACGGTGGATTCTTATTTGGCAACAAAAAGGAACGACAACATGGGTGAAGCTTGAAAACATTATGCTAAGTGAGAGAAGGGTGAGATGCCAGAAGCCACGTGGTGTGTGGTTCCATTTACAAGCATGTCCAGAGTAGGCAAATTACTGGTAGAAAAGAGATTAGTTTTTGATTAGGGTTGTAGAGGACAGGAACTGGGGAAATGGCTGCTAATATATACAGGGGAATTTTGTGGGGAGGGGAGGGAGACTGTTTGAAATGTTCTAAATAGACCTTGGTGATGGCTGCTTACTGGGCTGTTGGAAAAGCCGTGACTTTTTTTTTCTGTTTTCTATGCAGAAATGAATCATGACTCATCTGACAGCCCAATATATAGTAAATATACTAAAAATGGTTGAATTGTACAGTTTAAATTGGAAAACTCCATGGCATGGGATTTGCCTCAATAAAAGTGGTAATAGACAAAAGTTAGAAGTAAATAGTTATCAAATGGCACGTTCAAATGCGAGACTAGGAAACACTTGAGGTGAATGTGTGGCTGTCTCTGGGGGACTCGGGGTCATCTGGGGACACGGGGCTTGGCTGTGACCTGTGCCCCACAGGCGCTGACCTTTGGTGCAGTACGTGACCTCTCCTGCGTAGTGAAAGAGCCGGAACTCCATCCAGCCAATTCTCTTCCGGCCCTTTGGCCCCGCCAGCTTCCGGCTACAGCAAGAGAGAAGCAGACACAAGCTGAACTCACCCGCTTCACTGCAACCAAACAGAGATTGAGAGAAACCCTTGACAGCTGTCTAGGAAAAGGACACTCACTGGAAGTCAGCGGGAGAGTTACCTGGGGCCGCTCCCAGCAAGCCTTGCTGCCTATTCCATGGAGCTTCCGTCAAGGTCCAAAATTAGATCCTCCTACCAGAGGATGGATAAGCACTGAAGAATTTTAAAAACGGGCACCACAGAAACATTTATTTCTGCAATGGCATGGCTTTTATCTTCCTGGGTGATGACTAAGAAACAATTTTACTAACCTTATATTTTTAGGATATCGAGAGACTTAAATTTTGAAGAAATGTCGTTTTTAGAATCTGCTCATTCATCATTTTGAATTTTTCCTGAAGTGTGTACACACATAATGACAGTACACAGACCCGAAGTGTATGTGGCTCAATGAATTTTTGCAGACTGAACACACATATGTAACCAGCATTCAGGTCAAGAGACAGAGCACTGTGAGCCCAACTGGAGCCTCCAGTCACAGCCCAACGTCTACCAGAGCAGGTGGCTTGACCTGGGCTTTTTTTTTTTTAAGATTTATTTGTATTTACTTATGCATAAAAGAACAGAGGTCTAAGCCAGAGGTGGGGGTGGTGAGAGGATTCACCAGAGACAGAGTGGGGAGCAGAACAGGCAGATCCACTGAAGTACACTGCTGAGGGGAGCAGCGGGCGAGACAGGAGAGGTCTGCTGCGCCATGTGGGAAGCTCCCTGGCCGGGGATCAAACTCGTGCTGCAGTGGCTGGTAACAGCTTTATAGTGTTATGACTCAACCCCTTGCACTACTAGGGAGGCCCTTGACCTGGTGTTCATATTTTATAGAAATGAAATCATGTGGGGTGTGCCCCCGTGTCTCACTTCTCCTGTTACGTGATTGTGTTTTACCCAGATCATCGCACGCACTTACAGATCACTCATTCTGTGTTATTCAACTGGGGAATATGCCATTGTTTGCTTTTCCATCCTTCCTTTACTTACCCAAGTCCATTTACCCTGTCAATATTCTACAAGAGGTTGGATAAAGCCTCTCCCATTTTCTGAGTCTTTGGTTTGGTTAGAAGTCATACTAGGTGATGTGTGTAGTCACTCACAATGCTAGATGGCAGGTATAGGAGTATATCCACTTTGCAGATGGGGAAACACAAATGTAAGAATGTTGCTGGCCCAATGTCATGTGTCTAGTAAGAGGCAATGTGAGGATTCAGAATCAGGTCTTCATGATGCCAGAGTATGTGTCTTAAATTCTTTCCTCTTCCCAAAAACTAAGTCAAATTGGGGACCTCCCTGGTAGCACAACGGGTTAAGTCTTAGCACTATGAAGCTATCCACAGCTACTGCAGCACAAGTTTGATCCCCGGCCAGGGAGCTTCCCACATGGTGCAGCAGACCTCTCCTGTCTTGCCCGCTGCTCCCCTCAGCAGTGTATTTCAGTGGATCCGTCTGTTCTGCTCCCCACTCTGTCTCTGGTGAATCCTCTCACCACCCCCCACACCTCTGGCCTACACCCCAGCTCCTGCATGCATAAATGAATAAATCTCTTTAAAAAAAACACTAAGTCAAATTTCTAGTTGATTTTTTTGGTTGCTGTCAATGCTTTTTATCTTGATCTGCGTGGTGGTTATGCGAGTGCAGATGAAGAGGACAATTAGGTTGTGCACTTCAGGGCTACACACCACTGTATTTGATACCTGAATTCTGAGACTATTTCATATATATTTGCATGCCCAAAATACAGCTCTGGGTGTAAAAGGCCAAGGGGCCAGCGACTGACGTGCTTTTCCCCCATGGACTAATCTGCGGAACACCCTGTTAAGAAGATTAGAGCCATGGGAGGGAGTCGGATGTGTATCATTGGACTCACTCCCTAAATCCAATATACAGTTTGACCCACCCTTTCCTGTCAATAAAAAGACCAGGATCTTGCTCTCGAGCAGCACCCTGCATCCCGCAGCCTGCTCCCCAACTCCCGTGTCATCAGTGTGGTGTTGCTCCCGACACAACAAATGGCGCTCAACGTGCGGCACCGCAACAAGTGGCGCCCGAACAGGGACATCGCAACATACAGTGATCATTGAATAAAGATACAAAATTCTATAAAAAAATTCTATTCGGAATTAGTTTGATTTCTGCTAAGCAAAGGTGTGTAAGTGTGAGCAGAGAGCCCAGGACATGTCTGTGTGGGAAGCAGCAGCTGTCCTCTCGGGGACACTAGCAATAGCCACCCCTAAGAACATGAGCAGACAGCATCTTCTTCTTCCACCCAAGTGAGCTACATACGTTTGGAAGTGAGCGTGCGAGCCCACTTTCTCTTCTAGTTTCTCCAGGAAACTCAAGTCTGTAGCAGGACCTGGGCGAATACATTCTTCATCCTTTGAAAGAAAAGAGAGGCCTCAATCCACAGCACCACACTCCACCAACTCCAAGTTTAAATGCTGCATCAGCTACGGTGGAATGTACTAGGCTAGTACTAGGCTAGAACACCGTCATTTCACACCCATTCAAGTGAACATGGGCGGGCGAGGGGTGCTCAAGTAATCCATTCTCTGTGCTCTGTTTCTCAGAGAAACTGGAAATGCTGTGAAAAGCCAACCCTTCCACCACTTGGCCCATATTTCCAAAGTCTTCCCAAAGATGCCCTACAGCTTCCAGAACCAGTTTAAATGCTCAATCCTTGTTGTCTCCTAACTAGACATTGTCGGTCAAAAACATGACTCCTTTTGCCAACTAACTGGTGGTGAGAGGTGACTGAACACTGGGTGGCAGGTGTGATGAGAAAGTGTAATTTTGGAACATGTGCAGTACTGTACACAGTTATTAAAAAAAAAAACAAGAAAAAATAACTCCTTCTACTTGGATCAAAGTCTCTCGGAGGCCTCCCTGGTGGCGCAAGGAGTTAAGTCTCAGCACTATGAAGCTATCACCAGCCACTGCAGCACGAGTTCGATCCCCAGCCAAGGAGCTTCCCACACGGCGCAGCAGACCTCTCCTGCCTCACCCGCTGCTCCCCTCAGCAGTACACTTCAGGAGATCCGCCTTTCTGCTCCCCACTCTATCTCTGGTGAATCCTCTCACCGCTCCCCACACCTCTGGCCTACACCCCAGCTCTTGTATGCATAAATAAAAATAAACAAACAAAACAAAGAAAGAAAGCTATAATACCAGTTGGGCCTAACCTTTTACATTACCAAGCTGTGTCTATTTCTTATTTTCAGTCCTCAATTTATTCTCCAGCCTTAAACAAAAATGAAGGATGAATTGACATGGTAGCTTTTACTAAAACAACAGAAACCCAGGTGAAGGTAGGTGAGACGACGCTTATGAATAGCATGTCTGTGCTTTCTAACTCCATCGTGGGACAGCCAATAGGAACAAGGATTTTAAAATACTGGTTGAGCATCCACAGACACACTGGCTGTGCACTCCCCGGCCAAATCCGCCTGTGCCTTCCCTGGAGGTGCTCTTTGCCTGCCCCCACCTCCTTTAACTCTCTGCTCAAATGGCTCCTTCTCAGGGGGGCCTTTCCTGACCATTCCCCCCAGCACATCTAGTCTCTCCTGCTTTCACTCTCCGTGCTAGAGTTTAAAGCCTCCTGGGGAAAAGGGTTTTTTTGGGTGTTGTTCTATTTTGTTCACTGTTTTGCCATAATTGTGGGGCACGGTCTTGGCATGAAGTAGGTGCTTGCTAAGTATTTGTTGAATGAACAGAAATGGAACGTCTGCCCTGCACCAGGCTTAGTCCTAAGGCCTCTGCGTGTGCCACCCCATCGAATCCGTCCTTTCCACGCCTCCGAGATGAGCGCTGTTATCCCCACACCCATTCAAAGCCTGTGAAATTGGAGCCCAGAGAGGTTACGACACCCACCAGAGGCGAGGCTGCCAGGAGGTGAGAGCAATGGGGCGAGAATTTGAATCCGGGAGGTGCCCATGTTCTTTCTTCCTGGCAATTAGCATTCACTAGTGTCCCCACCATGCACTAGCATGTGGGGGTTCATACAGCAGCTGGGGGGATGGCTGCAGGAGGAGGAAGGGGACCCGTTATTTTCAGAAAAGGAGAGGCCAGCTGTGGTGAGATGATCCCACAGCGAGAGCAAGGCAAGGGAATCATCTGTCGTTTGCCTTCAGAATTATTTTTAGGACTGATGTTCGGATTGGAAGGATTGTGGATTCGAAGGCCCTGAGGTTCTGAGAAATTGAAATGTTTCAAAACAAAGTCCCAGGGAGCCTCAAGTCAGGACCCACGGAAGTTGTTTATAAAACTTCCCTTCAGCTTTCCGGCTTCCTGCTCAGGGCTGAGCGGGAAAGCTGTCCCTCCCCTGTGGCCACCAAACACCTGTGACACGGGGTCTCCCCTTGGTGGCCTGTCCTTCTGAGAGGCTGGAAGATAGTCACACCCGCATTTATTTCCAAGGCCTTCCCTTGCCCTCCCTCGCGGGCTGTAATTTCGGTCTGTAAGTCGAAATGAAAAGGAACGCTAGCTTGCTCCCAGAAAGAAGGCAGCAGAAAAGTCCAACTTGTACTCTTCCGGGATCTAGAGGATTCCACCGACTCCTCTGTGAGCCCAGGGACAGTTCCTGGGCTCACTGGAAGCCCCGTGTGAATGGAGGCCCTCAGGCACCCTTAGTTTTCTCACCAGAATGGAAATGATCCCTTTGTGTCTCTCTTCCACCAAGTCACAAATGATCTTGTTGTTGAAATACTGAATTGGCTCCCACTAGAACGACAGAGAGCAAAGAATTCTCTGAGAAGCATTTATGGGGACACAAAGCAGATTTTAAAAAAATTGATTTTACAAAACGCTGTTTTAAAAAAATTGATTTTCACATCCAACATTACAAAAATACTTTCTGAATATCAAAATAACTCCCCAGGAAATAAGCAGGGAGTGAAAAATAATTCCTGGTACTAATGAGGAAAATTCTCCAGTGAAGCACTTCTCAGGTAAGTGTCTCTTGCTAGATTAAGAAATCAGAGGAGGGAAAAAAATGAAACCAGAGGATAAAACATCAAAATATTTACCTCTATACCTTCCATTTCATATTCTGTCTGCTCCGCTTTTAGAGTGCTCTCTATTAACAGTTGCTGGAGTTTCTCATTGCAGTAATTTATACAGAACTGCTCAAAACTAGAGATGTAAAAAGACATTATTTTTTTCTTATATTGTTGTTCATTTTTATGCAATAAATGAATAAATCCCCGTAAATTTCCCCCACCACATCACCCGTGAACGATCACTATATTCCTTTGTGCTCTTCTCTCCCCTATTTTGACCCCTCTCTCTGCCCCTCCCCTGCGATATGCCTCCGCTCTATAGTTTGCCTACAAGTTTTGTTTGTTTTTTGACCCATTGTTTGGTTTCCCTAGATTCCTATAAGTGAAACTATCCCATTTTTTTCTTTTTCCTTCTGACTTATTTCACTGAGCATAATCCCTTCCAGCTCCATACATGTTGCTGCAAATGGCATGAGTTTCTCTTTTTTGATTGCTGAGTAGTATTCCATTGTGTGTGTGTATGTATATGTGTGTGCATATATATACACATACACACACACACCACATCTTGATCCAGTCATCTGTTTTGGGGCACTTAGTCTGTTTCCATATCTTACCTATTGTGAACAGTGCTGCAATAAATGTAGGAGTTCGGGTTTCCTTTCGAATTAATATTTTTGTGTCTTTTAGCTATATTCTTAGGAGTAGGATTGCTGGGTCATACGGTAGATGCATTTTTAGTAATTTGAGGAACATCCACACGGGTTTCCATAGTGGTTGGACCATTTAAGAGATGCAAACGATTTAAATAACTAAAGCTACAAGAGTCAACTGATTTTCAAATTGTGCATGTTTTTAAAAATGCTCTTTAATAAAGAAGCAAAGCTCTTATTAATCAAACAACCTACTAAATAGCTCTCAAGTGTCAAGTTAAAAGACATTTGCATTGTTATAGCTATTTCACTTCTAGAATAGCCTATAAACTAGGGGTTGCAAATCTGGGAAATTTCTGGGGATGTGAAAGGCAATACCGGTAGCATCAGAGATGCCTTCAACCAGACTGAGACCTCAAAGAAGGAAGGGCAGCTGGTCGTGACAAACTCACCCATTCTTGTCAAAGACTTCGAACCCATAGATATCCAGCAGCCCAATCACAGTTTTCTTCGTGAGGTCCTAGTGAAAATAGCACACACCATTAGTTGATTGGGCTTTACTCTGTGACACTCCAAACCCAGCGACTGTCCCCAAAGGTGGGACATGCCTATAAAGCTCACGCCTTCTCCCTTTCCAGCAATGGCTCACAGAAGAACCTTCGAGGGAAACAACTTCCCCAGCCTGCTCCTCCCTGCAGCCTGGCCAGGCCCTCTGCCAGCTTCCATACCTGTCACCTGAGTGGAGCGACTGCTTCCTTCGGGTTCACTTCCTTGCTACAGCCCTCGGCCTCCCACGTAAATGAGAGTGAGAGGGTGTGAGAGAGAGACACCGCAATCGACCCCCAGACAATCAAGGAGATACTTATCCAGGAAAGAGGACTGGGAGCTCAGGCATCTTAAAGAGGAGCCCAAGTGCTCTCAGGCAGGGACGGATTGAGAGGAGGTGCCTTTTTAAAAGGGGGCACAACTGCACAAAATCCTCTGAGTAGACGGAGTCGGCACCTCCCAAGTCTGTGCTTTGCGTCCCATCTTCACAAGTGTCACCCACCCCACGCCCTCACAGCCTTAATTTCTAGACCAGTCAACTCCCTTTTTTAATAAAAAAAAAATCCACTTAAAAAGGAAACATAAATTAGGATGAGTTTGCTGGGGTGGTTCTCTGTTCTAATCCACACTAAAGTCGACTACTCTTAAAAGTTTCTGAGCTCAATGAAGCTCATCTGGTATAATTCAAACACTGCACATCCACACTCTGGCACACACTGTGAAAATCATTCAGCATGCATTCTTGTGAGCCTACTGTGTGCCAGACACCAGAAATATCAACGTGGAAAGATATCATCCCTGACCATCAGGAGCCTGCAGTCAATTCTCACAAAATTCTTGGGCATGACAATGTTGCTCAGAAAACATCACCCCGCGGAGGGGGGGCAAGTCACCCCAAATGTGAGGACTAACCTTGTTCACTAAAGAGGAGTTGATTTTGTTGACCAGCCAAGTAAATGTTCGTTCATACACCGCCTTCGCCATGGCATCTCTGGCGTAAACTGAGAGCTCCAGCGTCAACGGGCAAATCACCTGGGAGGGCAGGTGTGTGTTGCAGAGGCAAAGAGACAAAGGCTGAGTTTCCAGACCAGCCTTTCCTGGTGACTGGTCAAGGACCTGGGCTGGGGGAAGAGGCTGCCTCTGCTTTTGCTTGTATGTGCACTCACAATGTGTCAGGCGCTGTGCTGAGGTGCTGAGATGCTGCCCTGACCAAGATAACCAGTTCCCACCTTGGTGAGTCACAGTTGTGTGCGTGTGTGTGTGTGACGTGCAGTGAGTCTCACCAGGGAGTCAAGCTGTAAGCCGAGTCCCATGTGCCGTAAGGAGGTACCTGTGATGCTTTCGGGAACAGGTGGGGTGCTCAGGGCAGGTTCCTTGAGGACATGGCTCCTGGGAACTAAAGGGTGAGCACTTAACTAGATGCAGCGTGGGGAACAGTGTCTCAGCAAAGGGAACAGCATATGCAAAGAGCCCTGGGTTGCGGGGAAGGCATGGCAAGCATGAGAATGGAGAGGCAGTGATGGTAATGATGGTGGGGAGTGGAAGGTTGAGATGGGAGAGCCTGGCAAGACCTGGTGGGCCAGGTTAAGGGTTTGGTTTCCATCCTGCTCTTGTCCCAGGAAGGCAGCAGCAGCAGGGAAGGCAGATACATGTTTACCTCTTCAGTTTGGGCTTCAATCTTTCTATGGGTGAGAGCTTCCAGAAGAACCGATGGTTGGACCCCCAGGAGCTGCACAAATGGAAACCAAAATTCAGTGACCCAATTTTACTTGCTAACTTAGAATCTGCAGAGCACCCGGACCAAGGATTATCTGATAATTGC
>PVIJ01000903.1:0-53590 GCA_004024925.1 Scalopus aquaticus
TCGAATGGTTTCACTTATAACAGGACTATAGGGAGGCTGGGTGGCAGAGAGACACTCAGTGGTGGGGGGGTGGGGGGAGGGGAGGATAAGGGCACAAATGGAAGAGAGGAGAATACAGGGGACCATGGAGATGGATCATGGGTGAATTGGTGGTGGGCTGCCCAAGGGGAATACAAAATGTAAAAGACATGAATAACAATAAAAAAAAATTGCATTTAAAAAAAAATTTAAGCTGAAGGACATGAAGAATTAGTTAATAAATGGTTTTAATGCCAATGTTTTAGTGAAAACATTGTAAGAAAAAAGTTCTATTCTTTATCAACCTCATGCTAAACAATATATATCAAAAATGAGAATTCCTTACTCCATTGCAACTGGAGCAAACATTACATTTCTTTCTTATGATCGGTTATTTTAATTACCTGAATTGAGTATCATTCTTTTTCTCTGTCCATTCCACTTCTAAAAATCAGTATCAGATCAATGTGAAAGTTATAGATAATGAGAGATTGAAATTTATATTTCTCAGATGTAGTTCTCTCCTCTTTCAATTACTCTGACCTCAATGACTAAGTCAGACAACACAAGTCAATAATGAGAAAATTCTACTTTATCCATATAATTCCTATAAATATTTTCACTTCAAATTGAAAACTTGAAAAATGAACATTTACAAAAAGGAAATTGGAAAATGATCATTACAGAGGGAAATATTAACTAGAAATATATATGATCCTACTTAAGGGTCACTGTCAATCAAAAGTTAAATTCTAAGGGAGAATTATCTTAGTTCAAAATTTGCTTGAAATATTTGGCTAGACAGTATTTAATACAGCATGCTAACAGTAATAACTACCCACTCTAAATGCTTTGCAACAACTGAAAATACTGTCATTACTCCTGCTTTACAAGGAAAGAAACTGAAATTCAGAGAAGATGAAGGTTATATGGGGGATCTGGGACTTAAAGTTAGGGTAACTGACTCCAGGGTTTCCGCCCTTTATAGTCTTCCAAGTCACATCACACAACACTTGATCCAGTCCTGCATCTCAATACCATGTTTCCAGAATGTAGAAAAGTGGGTAGTGGGAAGATCACTCAGCAGAAAAAGGGGAGAAAGTCATCAATTTCTCTTGGTTTTGACAATTCTATTCTAGATGACATCAACCCATAGTAATTAATTCACTTAGTTTGTTCTCTATCCACTCTAATACCTGGTGTCCCTGGACCCTTCTGAAATCCGGTACTTTAGTAGCTTATGGTTTGTGAAAAGGAGTCCTTTATTTATAAGAAAAATAGTATTCCAAAAAAAAAAAAAAGCTTGGATTTAGTGATGCAAATCTCCATTGGGCAATACACATAAGAATTCATCATTTATTTAGGGGGTGGGGGTGGAGGGGAAATAGGGGGCAATTTAAATGATTAAATTGCTGCCAAATACAGAGTCTTTATTTTTCTTGTGTGATAAATGAGAATAGGAGAAGGGAGGAGAAGACTTCCAGAGTTTTCAGAGCAGAAATGAGGAAAAGAAACATATTTATGCTGATTGAGGTGAAGAGACCAGAAAGGATGAACTGGAATCCAGAAAGTTTGTTATACTGCTTGTAGTATTGGTATGAGGCTTGGGGGGAAAAAAAAAGTGCAGTAGAACACAGGAAACAAATGAACCCGTGGCTCATAAAGCTGTGACAAGTATTTAATTCAACCCACCACTGAAATTGACTATATCTCTCTGAATAGACAAAAGGATAGAATAGACAGTATTTTTCAAACAGGAAAGAGAAAAACTGTCAGATCATTTCCTGACTCTAGTACTGTTGGTGGTTACTAAACTAACAGAACATTTCCTACGTGAGCAAATTATCAAATCCTTAAAATACAATTATGGTGCATTTTAAAATATCAGTTCTAATTATATTTTCTTTTGACAAAGTAATTATACTTCAAGAAACTATCATCAGAACAATTTTTTGCTGCCAAATCTGAGAACAGAAGGTGGAAAAGGTGCATTTAGATTATCTTACAAAAAGCTAGCTAAACTTTATATAACCTTCCTGCCTAGTCTTATAAAAGAAAGGCTTAAAAATAGAATAACAAACACAAATTTTAAACTTCTTTCAAGTCACTCATTGATTTAAAATGTTCCTTAGTACAATGGTTCTCACACTCTGTAGCATGCTATTCCCTCCATGGATTTGTTTTGTTCATATTTAAAAATCACAGGGCTGTGCCGGGAACATTTTTTGTTATTAGTCCAACATAAATGAATTGAACCTGAAGTCTCTTTTTCCCATAAGGAAGCAATACAATGCCCTCAGTCAGTAATTGAGACTTCAAAATTTCCAACAATATCTCCTCCCTGGAGTCTATAACTATTTCTCTCCTTCAGAGGTCTATAGCCCTTTTACTTCTTCCTACCTTCAACTTATGCCTTAATGAATAAATATTTCTCTATTCACCTGAATAGGATTCATTTTGCTTCTCTTTACCCTGAAATCATTCCCTAAGGATCCTATCTGGCCTGTCTGCAAAATCCTTTGCAGGAAGGTTTTGGGGGCAGCCTCCAGCTAAAAGTCCCAGTATTCCTCAGCTTTATCCTTTTGTTCCCCCATGAGAGAAAAAGGTCCAGAAAATGTATAAATGAATGAACCAAATAGTGCTAAGGATGTACTGGTGAATGTGTTGGCACAGATTTTTCTCTCTACAGTGTAATTTTGAATTTAATTCAAGAATTTAGCAGTAACTATTAAGAATGAACAATAGCTTCTAATTTAAAGAGGATTATAAAGACTGGAAGGAGAACCAAAGGCCACATTGATAGGGCAAGGTACAAACTATACATATTTACATATATACATAATGTATATATGTGATAAAGCCTCTGATCCCTCAAGATTTGCACTCTGGAAGAGTACATTTAGATGCATGAAACACACTTCGGAAAGGAAAAAATAGCATACAAATGCCAACTTAAGCAACATCGTGACTTTTTAGGTGGGTTTAGACATTTTAATAAGCCTCACTAAACTATCATTTGCTTCAAGGTTTAGCGTGTTCTCTGCTAAAGACAGCAAGAATTGAGGCTGATGCAAAACAGTAAGTAGAAATAGAGAGGGAGGGATGCATGGATTCTAATTCTAGAAATGTCTGTTCTCAGCTGAGAGCATACCAATGACTTACAAGTAATACAGAAATCCTGGATTAAACACTTTCCATTCCTATCCTATTGGAGATCATAAATGAAAATTTGTTTTTGTATATGGGTTAAGAATAAAATATTGCTAGTGATGAAATGATATAGAAAACTTACTTCAGGGCCTCGCTGGTGGCGCAACAAAGTTAAGTCTCAGCCTACGAAGCTATCCGCAGCCACTGCAGCATGAGTTCCATACCCAGCCAGGGAGAAACCCACATGGCCCAGCAGACCTCTCCTGTCTAGCAAGCTGCTCCCCTCAGCAGTGTATTTCGGCTGATCTGCCTGTTCTGCTCCCCACTCTGTCTCTGGTGAACTCTCTCACCTGGTCCCACACCTCTGGCCAGCACCCCAGCTTTTATGTATAAATAAATAAATCTTTAAAAAAAAGAAAAGAAAACTTACTTCAAGTAATAAACTTTGTCTTTCTACTTGGCTGCTCCTCACCATCTTGGTGATGAGTCTAATTCATTTTCCAAAACTTGTGTCATTATCTTCTTCCTCTTTCTAGAAAGAGGCCATTTCATGGAACTATTTATTTACTTACTTGTTTGTTTGTTTATTATTCCATATTTAACACAGAAATGTGGCACCGGGCACAGTTTCCTTGCTTCTTTCCCAGAAACCTTCCTTCTCAAGAGATCTTCACAGGCATGATTCCCCACGCGAGCGGTGACACTGCTCTTACTTTGAATCCCCACCACAGTGAGAAACTCACCTTGCTCTTTTCCTTAAGTTGTATGTCTTGGAATCTTTCTCAAATTATTCCAAGGATTTCTGACTGTACTCAACTCAAATGTCTGGCAGAGAGAAATCCTGACACCTTTTGTAGATCCTAGATCCTAGCAGAATCTGGGCCCAGCAGTCACCAGGCCATTCAATAAATGCTTCTAAAATAATGAATGGGTAAAAGGAACAAATAGATTTATTCATTATTCTGAAGCCTCAATAGTCTAGTAAGCAGAAGCAAAAATACTGCTTCCACCTGTGCCCAATGTACAAATGAAAAAGTCTGCTTTATAATACACTTTAATTTATTTGATTTTTTAAGTGTTTTATACTACTAACCTGAGTGATATAGACTTTTGCTAAATTTTATCATCTTGCTTTGTTGTTCTCCATTAGCAGTTATATATTTATGAGGTTTCCTATTGCAGGAAGATACACAAATAGCTTTTGTGTTGGATTAACACAGTGATCAAATATCAGTAATTTTAAGTGGTTCAACCTAAAATCTTCATTTTTAAGATTTTATCAGTTTCAGTCTCATCACCTCAAGTGTGTGTGTTTGTGTGTGTGTGTGTGTGTGTGTGTGTGTGTTCCAAAGACAAAAAAAAAGGTATGGAAATATGAACGTTGACAGAAAATCTGGGAGAAATGAAGTAATCTGCTTAACTAGTTTGACTGTTTTAAAATAAGAAAAAAAATATGAATTTCTGTTACAGTCCATGCTTTGAGTTTTGTTGTTGTTCATTTTTGCATGTTATTTTATTCTCCAAAAAGATCTCCATAGTCAATATTTTCCCTTAGAATATAAGTCAAAAAGCACTGAAGGACAACTGATGAACTCTTGCTGGAGAAGGGACCGAGGAAAGACTATGGAGCTATTCAGGAAGGACTGGAACTGACTCTCTTAGAGCCAGCGAGGGTAGTTTTACTACTTCTTTTTCAGTTTGGATTTCGTTAATTCCTTTCTCTTGCTTAACTGCAGTAGCTAGGACTTCAGTGATATCTTTGGGGATTCAACTATGAGGATAAGGAAAACAAAAGCAAAAATAAACAAATTAAACCACATCAAATTTAAAAGGACACAAGGGACCACGGAGATGGATCACTGGTGAATTGGTTGTGGGCTACCCAAGGGGAATACAAAATGTAAAAGATATAAATAACAATAAAAATATATATTAAAATAAATAAATAAATAAATAAAAGTCTCTGCAAAGCAGAATAAACTACAATTATAAGGAAAAGACACTATCAAATGGGAGAAAATAGGGCCTCTCTGGTGGTGCAAGGAGTTAAGTCTCAGCACTAGGAAGCTATCAGCAGCCACTGCAGGAGTTTGATCCCCTGCTAGGGAGTTGGCCCACATGGCGCAACAGACCTCTCCTGTCTCACCCGCTGCTTCCCTCAGCAGTGTGTTTCAGTCAATCTGCCTGTTTTGCTCCCCACTCTGTCTAGTGAATCTTTTTGCCCCCCGCGCACCTTTGGCCTACACCCCAGTTCTTGTATATATAGATAAATAAATCTTTTTAAAATGTAAGAAAATATGTGCACAAAATATATTCATGATGTTAACATGCAAAACCTACAAAAAAAGAAAAAACTCACAACTCAACCAAAATCAAACAAATAACCTAATCAAAATATGGGCAGAAGTGCTAAAATACATTTCTCCAAAGACAACAGAGATGGCAAGTAAGCATGTGAACAAAATGCTCATCATCATTTCTTATCAGGGAAATGCAAATAAAACATCACACTCGTAAAAAATACTAAAAACAAGAGGATATACAGAAAAAGGAACCCTCCTACACTTAGTGGGAATGTAGCTGTTCCAGCATCTATGGAAAACAGTATGGCGGTTTCTCAAAGCATTAAAAATAGTTCTACCGTATGATCCAGCATTGTCTCTCCTAGGCATCGACACAAAGAATACAAAAACACTAATTTGAAGAAACATACAAACTGCTATACTCACTATAGCATTATTTACAATAGCTAAGCTATGGAATCAACCTAAGTGCACACCAACAGATCAGTAAAAGGATACACACACACACACACACACACACACACACACACACACACACACACACACAGGAATGCTACTCAGTTATAAAAAAAAAGAAAAAAGATGAGATCTTGATCTTGCCATTTGTGAGAACATGGATGGGACAAAAGGTGGTTATGCTAAGTGAAAGGAGTCAGAAAGAGAAAGATAAATACAAATGATTTAAATCATGTGGAATATAAAAAAACAAAGGCACAGGCAATAACAAAACAAACCAATGTTTCAAATTTGACTGCAGAACTAAGGCCACCCGAAGGGTAGTTGGTGAGATGAGAACAAAGGGAGGATGAACTCAGCACTATGAACTATGGTGAATTCCACCAGTGAACTATGGTGGAAGATTATGGGAGTTCAGTGGTGGGTGTGGTATAATAACATACAATTATAAAGGTGTGAATCTACATCCCTAAAACATATATAACATATACATTGTTATAAATCTAAGTAACCTCAATAAACATTATTTTTAAGTCAACCAGGCTAACAGTATGTTCGAAAGTTGCACTATTTCTGCTAAGCCTATAACTTAGGTTGCTTCGTCATTATTTGAGTGCTGTGGCTGTGAAACTGCTGTTAGCCAGAAAACCTATCAGATCAGGAGGGTGTTTTCATGCCATTGTCTGTAGAATCCTGAAGAAGTCTATTCAATGGTGATTTCATAATTTTTGTTCTCAATTTTTTTTAGAGTTTAATTTTTTTTTATTTTTAAGATTTATTTTATTTATGCATACAAGCTTGGGTACAGGCCAGAGGCATGGGGCGGCGAGAGGGTTCACCAGAGACAGAGTGGGGAGCAGAACAGGCAAATGGATGGAAACACACTGTTGAGGGGAGCAGCAGGCGAGGCAGGAGAGGTCTGCCGCCTCATGTGGGAATCTCCCTGGCTGGGGAGTTGAACTCGCGTTGCCGCTGCCTACAGCTCCACAGCGCAGCACCTAACTGCTGCACCACTGGGGAGGCCCCTCAATTTTGTAAGTAAATAAAAATGTGTTTTATCTAGCTTTGTTCCTAAAGGACATATTTGTTTTATGCTTTTTCTTCTAGCTATATTGCTGTAAAATTAGTGTTACATACTTATAGATATAAAATGCTATTTGGTCTCAAAGGGTTTTTTAATTGTTTAAGCCAACTGTATTATAATTACTTAAATTATCTTTAAATTTATTCTATGATCTATCCCCACAAAAGTATTTATTAGAATTGTGAATACTTTCTATTCAAAACTCAATAATACTCAGGGAAAAGTCCAAATAAACTACATTACCTATTTGAAAGGGAGGAAATAATTTACAATTATCCCCTTAAAATAAAACAAAATGAGGGGCCTCCCTGGTGGCACAGAGGTTGAGTGCTGCGCTGTGGAGCTTCCGCAGCGCTCAATGCGAGTTCGACGCCTGGCAGGGGAGAATCCCACATGTTGCGGCAGACCTCTCCTGCCTCTCCCGCTGCTCCCCTCAGCAGTGTATTTCTGATCTGCCTGTTCTGCTCCCCACTCTGTATCTGGTGAACCCTCTCACCGCCCCATGACTCTGGCTTATACCCCAGCTTGTATGTATAAATAAATAAATCTTTAAAAAAAATAATAAAATAAAACAAAATGAAAGATTAACAAAACAATGATGTTTGAAGTAACACACATCTTGCCTTACTATTAAATGCAGATCAAAATAATTCACAGTGCCATTACACAGTTATCAAACCAGAAAAAAAATTTGAAAATCAACCACAGAAAGAATGGAAGAAATGAAAATGGTTAGGAATTCTACAAATTGTTCATTCTAGAAAGCAAGTTGGCATGTGTGACAAGATCTATAAAATTAAAGACAGCAATCATATCATTTTTACTTTTTAATAGTCATCATCATAATTTCTGATATACATCAAGAAATAAGTATTTGCTAAAAGGATGCATGCATGAAATGATATCTGCCAACTGACTTGTTCAGTCTACTTTGGCAAACAGGGACACAGAATTAACCTAAAAGAAAAAATAAAATTTTCACCATCTTACGTAACAGTGAAAAATTGGATATTACGTATGTATAACATAAGAATATACAAGCTTGATTAAATGTAACCTATAGCATGGTGTACAGACCATGTTTAAGCAACAACAAAATGTGTGTGAGAGTTAATATTACGTCTCTCTTTAGAGATAAAGAGAACAAAGTGAACGGAGCAAAGGAGGGCGTTCACATGGGTTCTACTTCAATGCCTTGATAAAAATGTCAATTATCCAATGAAAAACATCAGAGACTGACTTAAAGTAGTCCATGAAATCTAGCATAGACAGTTTAGAAACATCAGCATTTGAAATAGAAAGCAGATTATCACTGACAACAGGAGGACTAAGAGGAATATCTCGTAACTCATATTACCCTGCCAATTACAAAGATTTCCTTGCCTTTGATTACCACCTCCACAGACAGAGACTTGAAAAAAAAATTACAACTGAAAAACTAAAATTGACTTGCTGAGAAGTTTTGATGCACAGTCAACTCTTTGAACTTACACATAGCAATGTATTAGGTGCTGGAAGAAAGGCATTTATGGAAAAGATAGACTAACACTGCAAATGTTCATTGCTAAATGTTAGCAGTGACATTGAAAAGAATGCTGTTTTTTTTTCAATCAATTCCTATGTTTAAGTACAATGATGGAGTTATATGCCAATTTTTAATTGATTTAATGCCTTATTAATTCCCAACATTAATGAGACCGTATGACTAGATCGATTAATTAGGACTCATTCCATGGACTTGGGTTTGGTTTGACCTCCTCTGTAGCAATGGCTACATGAAGTAGTTAGGACTCCTAAACAAAACTGAAATTCAATTAGGAAGGATAAAAAGAGAAATGATTCCTGGGTCAGAAATGAATAGCTGCTACTATTTACAATAGCTAAGATATGGAAACAACCCGAATGTCTAAAAACAGATGGCTAGATCAAGATGTGGTATATATATATACACAATGGAATACTACTCACTTTCAAAGATAAACTCATACCATTCACAGCAACTTGGATGGAGCTATAAGGGATTATTCTCAGTGAAATAAGTCAGAAGGAGAAAGAAAAATATCAGATGTTATCACTTATAGGAGTGATATAGTGAAACTGAACAAAGGATCAAAAAAAAAAAAACCAAAAACTTGTGGGCAACTATATATCTGAGGCTTAAAATAGGGGAGGGGAAGGAAAGGGAACAACATGGGTGGGAAGGACACAAGGGATCACGGTGACGGTTCACAGGTGATGTGATGTTGTGGTGGGTTCTTTACAGAGGCTACACCTGAGAGGAGAAATCAAATACTATACAAAAATGAACAATGTAAAAAAATTAATAAAAGGGAAAAAAGAAACAGCTGCTATGAGGAGTCTCTGCTTTGAGGATGATATGCAATACTTAGAGAAGCAAAAACAGAATCTGAATAATAGTTTTGAGGATTGTTTCTAGAAGAATTAAGACCCTCTAGAGAGGAAGTAGAATTCCTCTACAGAGGAAGACCTGCACACGTTAGCAGGTGTGAGGAAAACTTTAAGCAATCCTAGTAAGAATAAGAGTTACATATCATTCATTCTTTCACAAATGTTTCTTGAGTGCCGAGTATGTGCCAAACACAGAAGAGGATACCTGGTCACATCAAGTGAACAAGGAAAAGTGCTTACTCTCACAAAATTTGCTCTCCAGGGGGAAAAAAGAGATGATGAGCAGGTTAAACACACAAAATAATTAAAGACTGTGAAAACACAGACTGCAAAATAACACAGTTCCTGGTTTAGGACAGAGTAAGGAACATTAGCTAGGCTTGTCAGGGAAGGCATCTCTAAGAAGGGGACAACAAACCTAAAGTAACAATGGGAATTCCCAATGAGCTAACAGCTGCTGCAAGTAATATACAGTGAAAAGGCATGTGCCACAAAATATGCTACTCGCCTGGTGATGATTTTATTCTGAAACATTATTGAGTATGACTTTTAAAAGATAAGTCTATATGTCTCAAGTTCAGTAACATAGGAGGCCTATAGAATTATTTCATGTTCATAAAAAAGGCTTTCCTTTGTTGGATACATACATTATAAGCCACCACAATTCAGAAAGCTAGGTGGTATTCTAAGCCCCATTCTATAGGTGACAGAAGTGATACTGGCTTTAAAAAGCTAAGAAATTTGTTCTAAGCTTCACAGTTACGAAGCAGAACTGTCACAGGTTGTCAGAGTCATTAATTTAACCATTATGCTATTCTGTCTCCCAACAGATAGAAGACATGGGCATTAAAGGAATGCCTGATCCCAGGGCTTCATTAACATTCCTTCTACTAAAGAGAACATCATGGTTTTATCTCCTCTTACCGTATTACTTACAAGGTTGTTTAAGTCCTTTAAAATATTAAATATTTAATTAGTCCTATTATAGCATTTCCCTGAGGCAAATAGTTCGCCTGTATAATTGTTATGTTGGTTAAAAAGAAGAGCAAGAGGAATCTTGAGTATAAATTAACAATAATAAAACAGATCATTACATTTCATGCCTGCAGATTAACATGGGCAACTTGCTCCAAGTAAAATCTTAAGGTGATTATTAAGATCAGTCTTTACATATGACCTTAGTCATTACACTTTAACTGGGTTTCCAGATAGCCAAAATAGCCAGTCAGTCCATTAAATGTAAGGTTACCATTCTCAGCCATTATTTCTCTAAGTGTCTATTTTATTTAAAATAGAGATTTTTGGTACTCACATCAGTTATTTTTCTGCCTTGTTAGCAAGCTTGCCCAAGTAATTCTATAGTAAAATAATATCCAGATTCTTAGGGCTATGTATTTATTCATAATACAAATATAAAAACACTATTTCTACTTAAGAGTAAAAGGAGTTTTATTCCTTTATAAATCTATAAATTCGTTGGGATTTGAGACCATGTTTTACCTAATAATTATTCCACTATTTACCAAAAAAAGTAGTACAAAGCTGAGACTCAAAGCTAATGTTGAGTAACCTTGAAGAAAAGGGCATCCCGAGATGTTCGGACAGGCATCCCAAGACATTTCATTTTAGCATTCAGATTATTTCAAGCTGAAGTCAATTGTGGACCTGTAGGCTCATAAGAATTTTTTACCACTCCCTTAACTAATTACAAGATTAAATATAAGAGGCACTACTTCAAATTAGGATTCTTACCAGAAATAACCTTTGCTTTGGAGAAACTATCTATATGGCAAGACAAACATGTAATTTCAGAACACTTGTCTTATGTGACTTACCCTGCCCTCTCCTTGAAGGCCCATATACTATTCCTTAGCTCCGGATATAGACAACCTGCCTGGTATTCTAAACCACCTTTAGCCAACAGCAGAACATTTTACTTTTTACACAGTCATCTGAAAAGTCAAACTTATGCTTACTGAGATCCAGCACTTGCCAAAAAGCCCACTTCAGATATACCTAATGCAAGAGGGAGGCTCAGTCCAAGGAATATATTAAAGTATACATTTAGATAAGGCTCTCAAGCCATTATCATTCACTTTACTTTTTTGATTCTCAAGAAGCAATATACGGTTCTCCCTAGTGGTGCAGCAGTTAAGCGCTGAGCTCTGGAGCTGTCGGCAGCTGCAACACGAGTTCGACGCCCTACTGGGGAGATTCCCACATGGTGCGGCAGACCTCCCCTGCCTCGCCCGCTGCTGCCCTCAGCAGTGTGTTTTCCATCCATCTGCCTGTTCTGCTCTCCACTCTGTCTCTGGTGAACCCTCTCGCAACCCCACGCCTCTGGCCTGTACCCCAGCTTGTATGAAAAAATAAATAAATCTTGAAAAAAAGAAGCAAAATAGTACCATCATATTATTTTCCAACGTCCCAAAAGATTCACTTTTCAAAACCTTATAGCCATAACAGTTATTGAAGATAAATATATGAAAAGTATATTTTTAAATATTTTTTATTTTCTTTTGCAAAAACATGACTATATTCTAATACCTTATTACCACTTACACAATGAAACAGCTAATATATTCTTCTTAGTAGTCAATAGCAGGAAAATATGTTTCTCTCTAGATGAACAAGAATGATTCTTCCTACTTTGAGAACTCAGCAGCCTCTTTTTTCACTTTTGACTATGCTTCCCAAAAGACAAGAATTAAATTCCGTTTTCAACTGTAGCAATTAATTCAATTCATATGCATGATATTATTTTTCACCTTCTCATGCATGTTTATATAATTTTTATTTTTACCTTTCCTGTTTTTTTGTTTTGTTTTGTTCAAGCTGGGGTACAGGCCAGAGGCGGGGAGCGGCGAGAGGGCTCACCAGAGACAGAGTGGGGAGCAGAACAGGCAGATCAGAAGTACACTGCTGAGGGGAGCAGCGGGCGAGGCAGGAGAGGACCACCACACCATGTGGGATTCTCCCCGGCTGGGCGTCGAACCCACATCGGGGGCTGCAGACAGCTCCACGGCGGCGCAGCGCTCAACCGCTGCGCCACCATGGAGGCCCTACCTTTCTTGTTTTAAGTGGGCTTTATCACTTCAAGTCACTTCTAATGTTTTAAAGGAGTAAACAAGAAAAAAGGCAAATTTGTTTTAAGAATAAGTAAACAAAGGTGAGCCTAAAGGTGAACGTGATAAGGTTACTGGATCCATGGATCCAAGCAGTTAGGACAGATCAAAGTTCTTGTTGTATATTATCAAGGGTATTTCAACTAAAACCACCAAAACAGATCACTAACATGTGTCACAGAACCCAGTACAACACATAACCCTTGTAGAGGTCAAAGACTGACTGTAAGCAAAATAACAAAAGGATAGTAAAATATAATCTAACATATTAATTAGGTAAAATTCATCAAGACCCAGATGAAACAAAAATCATTTCAAATGGGAATTTTTCAGTGGCATGTGTTTAACTGCCTGAAACTATTTTGTAAGAACTTTACATTTATTCTCAAACTTTAGAGCACATACAAATCACCTGATTGGCTCAAAATGCAGTTTCTGATACCCTGGTACTGAGGCTCAGGATTCTGCATTTTAATACACTCACAGAAGACATTGAAGCAGCTATTTGAAGGGTAACAATGAAGAGTGCTGCCTTCAGAGGCAGCCACCACTGAGTCAATCCCAATTTTGTTACTTAGAAGCTGTGATATAGGTCAAGTCCTTTAAAATTGCAGAATTCAGTCAACTCACCCGTTGTAAGGGAATGAAAATACGTACCATGATTATTTTATGTGATTCTTGAATCTAGTAGCAGGAAACTAGCAAAAAAAATTTTTTTAAAGTGGGGGGGGCAGCTTGTCAATTTAAACTCTTCGGGAAAAAGGGCAAGGTGTCAGTAACTAAATAAATGAACTTCTAAAACTGACAGACACCATATTAATAATCTAAGAGTAGTTTAAGAAAGAGTAGTTTAAGAATGAGAAGAAAACTATCAAAAAAAATCTTCCTAATAGCATCCATGACCAATTTTTGCTTATCAATTGATTTTGACATCAGATTACATTCAAGGTCCAGGAAAAAAAAAACATATTTTTGCTTTGAAAAATCAAACACTGATCTGAAATAAACAGAAACTTTGGGAAATTTCACTCAAACAAGCAGAAATTGTGGTATTTTGCTACACCTAAAACTATGATGAAATCTCTAAAACTGCACAGCCAGAAGCAAAACCCTCAGGAGACTAATAACACTTTAACATTTCCAGTTCACATGTGAATGTTAATTTCACTCTCTGAAGAAAACTGCCAAAATGGCATTCATTAAGATTAAAGCCATATTACTATAGAAATGGGAAATTTATATGTATGCTTCCTATAAAATGCAAATATTGCCAAAAAATGGGTCTCCACTGAGTTCTTTCTATATCTATTCCTTTGAAAAGTTAAATCACACCAGTGAAGCACTTTCACAAGGGCAATATAAAATTCTTAAGTAGCAGGTACTTGCTGCTCTGGTGCCAAGGTAGCCCTGCAGGTTGTTGACAACTGTATATAACCCTGATGAATGCTCACTCACAGAGCAAGCATAAGGCCCTGGTAATGCAGGCAGACAGGAGACATTTCGGAATTTCAGAGCCTGGAAAAGTGAAAGAGGCTCCTGCAAAGCACAACTTCTGATTGGTGTGGCCTGTCCTTGGATCAAATGTCTTACCTGGATCAAATGTCTTACCTTGAAGAATGTGATTTGCAATGGCTTTTTTACAGGATTAAAAAATAACAAATAAGAAAGCGTTACATAAAACACAGAAAATTTTCTTTCTGAGCTCTTGCTTTTTTCATCTATTTTGCTTTTTGTTTTTAAATTATGTTTACTGAGTCAACACTGGTTTATAACACAATGTATGTTCTAGGGATATAGGTTCATAATTCCACAAATGCATATTATAACACCACAACCACTGCCAAAACACCAATAACCCTTTGTCATAGTCCACTGAATCCCCGCACCCTTTCGCTCCAAACCCTACCTGGCAGGGTTCTGCAGTCAGATTTCAAGGGTCAGTTTTGGCTTGGTTTTGTGTTTCTTTGTTTGAATCATACGGTATTTGTTTTTCTCCTTCTGACTTATGTCACTTATTATAATCCGCTCTAGTTCCACCCATATTTCAGCAAAGGCAATGTGCCATCTTCTTCTATAGCTAAATAGTATGCTATTGTGTATATATACAGATCTTTTTCTACTTATCTGACCTTGGGCACATAGGTTGACTCCGTAAGTTGGCTTTTGTAAACAGTGATACAATGAACATAGGAGTGCATATATCCCTTTGAATTAGTGTTTTTATATTCTCTAGGTAGATAGGTAGGAATAGAATTGTTGAATCAGATAGTTAATGGAGAAACCTATATTTTTAACTGTGCTTATTAAGGCAATATTTTTTAACAGGTTACTGATAATCCATAATATTCAAATAAATGATTGTTACAATATAACTGCTTGGAAAGAGAATGAAAAGGAGGCATGAGGAAAAAATACAGATTTGAGGAAGAAGTAAGATGTGAGGAAAAAATTGAGGAATAATAGGAGCTAGTACTTATATAGTACTTTATATTTACTAACTTATATGATCCTAAGGATTCCATAACAGGGATAAATTAGACCTCATTCCAATTTCACATATGAGGGAACTGGGACACAAGGTGCTAATGGTTGAATAGTTTCCAAGAAACCCCCAGGCAATCTGATTCCAGTCTCCCTAAAACTGCTCTTATAACATTATACTCTATAGTTTCTTGTTCACCAAAGTATCATTAAATGCCTGTCACATATCCATGCCTGTCATATGTCAGTGCTATATAAACATGTGTGAAAATATGAGCGAATTCACAACCCTTGTGGCCACCATCTACTAGACATAACATCTCTGAGGGGAGGGACTACGTTATTTATCTTGCCCTAATCCCCTGCACAACGTCAGTCACATATTATAGATGCTCAAAGGTTGTTTGATGAATGAATAAAAGAATAAAGATTCAAATGGCTATATGATCCAAAAATCCATCAAATAATAAGGTAAAATGGGGAAGAGTATGTGTAGTTTTATATTTGCTCACATTTTCATATGGTTGTTGCAATAATGAAGACAACAATCAATTTTATTATCTAGTTTCTCTTATCAAACTGCTTGTAGAATATAGGATAGGAATTCTGATTTCCTCTTTGCGAAAGAAATGATGTAGTAATATCTAGCCCCTCTAGAAGCTCTAGTTTTTTTTAAATGTGGTAATCAATAATTTCCACCAAAATGAAAATAACTAAGGAAATATCCAAATCTGAAAGGAGTAAATAATTAGTTACACAAGCAGTACTTCTCAATCCTGTCCAGCAAAGCAACCTGGTAGTAGAGAAAAGTACATTTTTATAAGGCATAGCTAAAAGCAGCCAGGTTCAGTGAAAAATTTCACTGAGGTCTCAGACTTAACACAAAAATTCACCAGGTTTTTTTTGTAGTCTCATGAATGTTCTAGCACAAAAATAATGTTTTGATTAGTAAAATGCAAATTTTACAATGCAACGACTGTAAAATGCGAAAGTCACCATCTTAATCCTTTATCATTCAGTACCTTGTGGAGCATGTTAGCTCATATGAGAAACGAGCAACCATTGCATGAGACAAAGATTCTCATTTAGAAGCCAAACATTAGAAGTAATTTACAAACACATTAAATGAAATATAAATACAGACCCAAAGTAAGCATAATGAAATCAGGACAATTTGATGAGAGATATGGTATCTGCACTTACAAATACCCTCTTAATAACCATTCCGAGCAATCACACAGAAAGTTAAATAAATATTAAAGCTACCTGTGATCGCTCATGCTCAGGAATGTTTCTCTTTCTTCTATGCAACAGGGAAGTATTAAATTCACTGAGTCCCTAAGTCGAGGCACAGCTATGCAACTTGCAGAATCAAGGACATTTACTGGAAGCTACCCATGCCAATTCCAAATGAAAGTAATAAAAAATTGGACCTCCCTGGTGGCACCATGCAACAGGTCAAGTGCAGCTATCCAGAGCCACTGCAGCACGAGTTCGATACCCAACCAGAGGATTCCCACATGGTGCAGCAGACCTCTTCTGCCTCGCCCACTGCTCCCCTCAGCAGTTTACTTCAGTCGATCTGACTGTCCTGCTCCCCATTCTGTCTCTGGTGAATCCTCTCACCACCCCACATCTCTGGCCTGCACCCCAGCTTGTATGCATAAATAAATAAATCTTTTTTAAAAAGTAATAAAAAATTGATAGTTTCCCATGTTCTATTCCTTCCCAAACTGAGTAGCAAAGCTGTATGTTTTCACATGATTCAGCTCTAAGATGGTGTCATTTCTCTCAGTCTGGGTGGTTTAGTTGTCACACAGAAACAACAGTCTGGAAGAGTCACTAATATACACAGGGGACATCAAAGAAGAATAAATCTTTCTATGTTAAGTCACCAGAATGTTGTTACTGCAGCAGAACTTGTCCTGTCTTAGTGATACTCTTCCATATGTAACTCAAACTGGACAGACCAAGTTCCATAAACATTAAAAAGTTCTATCTTATTTCTATTTCATTTGTCCAGATCTGTAAGACAACAACCTATAAACAATATAGCTATGTGTACTCTTTGCACACAGTTTTGACTAAATCAGTTCATAAACTGTTCTTTTTAAACCATTGTGTTTAGTTGGGTTTTTAGAAGTATGTGAACAAGTACTTAGCTGACATTTACTTTTAAAATCACTTCCACTGGTTGTAAAGAGAAAAACCAATAAAAGATGACAAAATTCACTAGTAAAATAAACAATATTGGTGAATATGCTATATTAAATATTCACATATACTTAACTATCAGTAAATCATGCCACAAAAGCAAATATAAACCACTAAAGCACAAAATATCACAGTGAATTTTATTTTACTTTAGAATTTACAATGTTCTATTTTTCAAGAAATCAACTAATTTGGGGAGTTACATGAGCTTACTTTTATACAAGGCTTCATCCACGTATGCTAGGGTATCTTAATCTGGGCACTATTAACATTTCAGACTGGATGATTTTTGTTGAGTTAGTCTATATTGTGTACTGTAGGATTTTCAGGAGTATTCCCAGCATTAGATTCTAGTAGCACATTTCAAGCTGTGACAATCAAAAACAGTCTCCCAGGTAGCAAAATCACTCCCAATGGAGAACTTTTAATCTATTTCAATGGTCCACAAAAAAGGTACTGTGAATTCCACTTGATAGCCCCCATTTCTGCCTTACTGAAGTAATAACAAGAGTACATAAAGGTGATATGACAGGATTTTACTTTCTTTTATTATTGCACCAAGAGAAACATCAAACATGAAAAATTAAAAAATTAAAATTTATAAAATTAACAAAAGAATTACTTGTAATCCCACCTCAATATATATTTACAGACAGGCTTCTCCCAGCAAATCCATTCAACAATTACTGCAGAACTGCTTTGTGCTGGATGCTATCTTTGATTTCAGAGATAGAGTGCTGAGGCAGACAGATTCTAGGCCACCTGGAGTTTATAAATTCATGAAAGATGCATTTTAAACATCTTAAATATTAGTGGCAAACAATGGTAAATATTATGAAAAGAAGTGGAGGTGCCTATTGCAACAGTACATTGGGCTGGTTTAAAGTGGTGTCTCAGTGAGCCATCTTTGAAGACATCACATCTTAATTAAGAACAAAGGGGTCTGAGCCCTTATCCTGAAAACAGGGGAGGAAAGAGCACAAAGGACTATGGTAATGGTTCACCGGTGAATCGGTGGTGGGTAACCTTTGGGGAATGCACAATAATGTAAAAGATATAATTAATAATAAAAGGGAAAAAATTAAAAGAACAAAAGGGTCTGTAATAACAATGCTAGCACTCAAGAACTGTTTACTAGTTGTCATTTAGTTTAAGATTCTCTGTACGATAAGGAGAAAAAGGAACTCTTCTACACTGCCGGTGGGAATGTGAACTGGTCCAACCACTATGGAAAGCTGTATGGCAATTCCTCAAACTGCTCAAACTACATTGAGCTTCCATACGACCCAGCAATTCCACTTTTGGGAATTTACCCAAAGGACACAAAAACACTAATCCAAAAGGATACATGCACATATATGTTCATTGCGGCACTATTCACAATATCAAAGGTATGGAAGCAACCCAGATGTCCAAAAATAGATGATTGGATCAAGAAGATGTGGTACATATACACAATGGAATACTATTCAGCATTCAAAGAAGATAAACACATACAATTTGCAGCGACACGGATGGAATTAGAGGGGATCATACTCAGTGAAATAAGCCAGAAAGAAAGAGAAAAATATCGAATGGTTTCACTTATAACAGAACTATAAGGAAACCAAATAGGAGAGAGACACTCAGCAGATGGGGAGGGGGGCAGGGGGAGGGGAGTATAAGGGCAATAGAAAAGAACACCAGGGACCATGGAGATGGATCACGGGTGAATTGGTGGTCGGCTACCCAAGGGGAACACAAAATGTAAAAGACATAAAAAACAATAATATATATATATATATATATATATATATATATATATATATATATAATTCATTTAATTATCTAAACAATCCTACTTTTACCTCATTTCCATTTTAAAGATAAAAACATGGGTACAGGGAGATTAAGTACCTTGCCCCAGATGACAAAACTTAATACAGACAAGGAGAATTTGAACCTGGTCTATGACCTAATAGCCAGCAAAATGACCATAAGTCCTCTTAATCTCCAAAGCAAGCTAGGCAGGGCAGGAGGAAGAGGGAACCCTTCTTCAAAGGAAGCTGTACTGACAATTTTCCTAAGCAAAGGAGAGTGACCTTCTCATCATCAAAGAGAGAATACTGAAATCACCTCATTATATATTTATGGTAGTTTCCTAGTTAAATTAAAGCTTCCAAAATACTTTTTTGGGAGAAGATGGGTGTGTAAATTATTTATAAATTATTTAGTTATGATCAGAATTAAGCAACAGGATAGTCTAAAACTGAAATTGACAAGAGGTGGAAAGTGCCAAAATTCACAACCACAACTTGCTCAAATACCTATTTTTGATTAGTTGGGAGGCTTGACAAAATTTCTAGATTAATAAATTAATATTGTTTCACATAAAATGATGCTCTCATTTAGCTCCCATATTTTGTATGTTTGCAGTAAGCTGAAGACAACTCTCCTAGATAAAATCATTTTCAATAGAATAAAGGATCTGCCTCACTAACTACAATGATGACACAATCATACAAACCTAAGAAATTTTGACTATAATAGGAACTCAATGTTAATAAATATGATGTTATTATTACTGTTAATGTCTGAGATACTGTTGGTTTATTTCCTGGATCACTACATACATATATAAATTCTAAATGTTAATAAAAAGAATAAAAGTAACTTTTGTTTTTAATTCACTCCCTTTAAGGATGATAATTCCTTCCAGATTTACAATATATATATATAATTCCTTTCAGATTTACTATATATATATACACTATATATATATATATATATAATACATATATATAAATCAGCTGATTAGAATACTAAATTAATAAAGCTAAATAGATGGATTTGATATACATGTCATTTTGCTCTATGGACACAACTGCTTTGGTCCCAGGAACCACTAATTTCATTTGCATATCTTAAACATCTTACAGATGCCAAATTTAAGGCAATGAGGTTCTCTGATTAAATGCATTCTCTAGGCAATTAATACATCCCTGGAAAATGCTTAGCATCTCAACCTTATAGTTGAAAATGTCCATAACAGGGGCTTCCCCAGTGGTGCGGCAGTTAAGCGCTGCGCTGTGGAGCTGTCTGCAGCAGCGACGTGAGTTCGACACCCGGCCGGGGAGAGTCCCGCATGGCGCGGCAGACCTCTCCTGCCTTGCCCGTTGCTCCCCTCAGCAGTGTATTTCTGATCTGCCTGTTCTGCTACCTGCTCTGTCTCTGGTGAACCCTCTCACCGCCCCATGCCTCTGGCCTGTACCCCAGCTTGTATGTATAAATAAAAAATAAATCTTTAAAAAAAATGTCCATAACATGTTTACTGGCAGATATTCTTGAATTTATAGCAAATATTTTAATCTCTGTGTGAGGATAATACAAAGATGATCATATGAAAATTAAGAATAATTTTACAGAAATAAGGAGAGAACAATACTCCACAAACCAAAGACAAAGACAGGGAAGAGCATATATCGCTATCAGATAGAGAATTCAAAACTGTTTTAATAAAGAAATCAAAGAGATAGAAGAAAACACAGACAAGCAAATCAGTGATACAAAAGAACTCAGAAAAAGTAATCAAAGAGATAAAAGAAAATTCAGAAAAAGAAATGAGCTCAGAAATAAAACTAAGGAAAACAAAGTAGAGATTGAAGATCTAAATAAGAGAGTAACAGATTCAGGAGGTAAAGTGCTCAATAAATGAGATTTAAAAATTCTAGAGAAAGCTATGGAAGCATAACGGACTAAACAGAGTAATGAGGTTTGATGACAGTAATACACCAAAGACCCAAGTAGAAGAGAGAAATAAAATGCAAATGGAAAAAGAAGTACTTTAAGAACTACCCAACTCCACTGAGAAGACAACATAAGGGTAATAGGTATCCCAAAAGGAGGAGAGGGAAGACAAAAAGAAGGAAATAGAGAACTTAATCAAAGAAATAATAAAGGAAAACCATCCAAACCGAGGGAATGAACTACATATATAAGTCCATGAAAAAAAGTATCTAAATGTACACAATAGTCACACTAGAAAGACTATTGACAATAATTAGGGGAGAAAAGCAAGTAATCTATAAAACTCCAATCAGGTGTTCATGAAATTTTTCAGTACAAGTGCTACAGAGAAAGTGACAATCAAATGACATGGTCAAAATACTCAAATATTCAAAATTGGCAGTCAAGAATACTATATCCTGCCAGACTCTCCTTCAGATATAAGGGAGAAACAAAATCCTTCCCCAGACAAATGAAAGCTGTAGAAGTTTGTCATTACTAGATTCCCCTTCTTGAAAGAAAAGTTGAAAGACACTCCCCTATCAAATCAAAGAATAAGTACACAAAAAGTTAAAAAGCAAATAGGTAAAACCAGAAAACTAAAGATAAAAGGTGGTAGCAATTTCTCATGTATTAATAATCAGCCTTAATGTAAATGGGCTGAACTCACCAATCAAAGGCAAAGAGTTTTACTGGTTGAAACAAAAATTAAAACAACTTTCTATTGTATATACCAGACACATCCAAGCTACAAAAAGAAACAGAGGCTCCAAGTAAATGATTGAAAAGTAATGCTACAAACAAGTGGTACTCTTCCAAAGGCAGGCATAGCCATAGTTACATCAGAGAAAATAGATATCTAGCTTTTAAAAAGATTACAAGAGACAAGAATGGGCATCATCTAATTATTAAGGAATCAATGCATCAGGAGGACATAAAACCTATCAAAGAAGCATCAAAATATATGAAGCAGCCCTTGGGTGGTTAGCAAAAAATGCATCATGGCTCTTCCATGTTCTTCAAAGAAAAAATATGTCATGACTTTTCCAACAACCCAATATTAACAAATCTATAAGCAAATATTGATAGCAACACAACAGTAGTAGGAGACTTTAACACCTCACATAAATCAATGAACAAATCAAACAGACAAAAAATCAACAAGTAACAGTATAAAATTAAAGAGGACCAGACTAGCTTAACAGTAATTTATAGGGTAATGCACCACAAAAAAATTTCTAAGAAAATATTCTTCTCAAGTGTACATGTGACATTTTCTAAGATAGACCACATATAGGATCAAAAAAAAAATGGCAATAAATCCATGAAGATTGAAATCCCATCAAGTATCTTATCCAATCACAATTTTAACAAATTAGAACTGAATCACAGAAAGGAAATGGGGGGGGGGGGAATCTCAAGCATGTAGAAACTAAATATTATAAACTAGTGGGTAAAGTAGGAAATCATAGGAGAAATTTTAAAAGCCTGGAAACAAAAGAAAATGAAGACAAAGTACCTGAAACTATGGGACAAAATATAAGTAATACCAAGAGGGAAGCAATGAAGGTCTACACAAGAAACAAGAAAGATCTCAAATAAATAATCAACCGTATGCCTTAAGGAATTAGAAAAAGATAATTGAAACCAAAATCCACTAGGACAAAGGAAATAATGAGTGGAAATACACAAAATAGAAATCAAAATGACAGAAAGACCAATGAAAGCAAAAGCTGATTCTTCAAAAAAATAAAATAGGCAAACCTCTAGCTAGGCTCACTATGAACAAAAGAGAAAACTAATAAATAGAGTCAGATATAAAAGAGGAAAAATTACAACAATCAGCTCAGAAATCATGACTACTATGAACATCTATACACCAATAAATTGGACAAACTAGAAGAAATATACAATTTTTAGGAGGATACAACTTTTAGGGACAGAATCAGGAAGGAATTTAAAACCCGAACAGACTGATATAAATGAGGAAATTGAAACAGTAATCCAATGTCTCTCTCCACCCCCCCAAAAAAAGACCAGATGGCTCACTAGTGAGATCTATCAAATCTTCAAAGATGAACAACTATTGATCCTTTTTAATTTCTTCAAAAAAACTGAGAAAGGAAGTTTTTCCAAACACTTTTTTTTTTTTACTTAGAATTTTTTGCTGTTGTTATTTTTATTTGTGTCTTTTACATTATTGTATATTCCCCATAGGTTTTCCACCACCAATTCACCCGTGAACTGTCACCACATCCAAACACATTTTATGAGGCAAGTAAAACTCTGATAACAAAAGCATACAATGACAACACACAAAAAAGAGAACTACATACTAATAATCCTGATGAACACAGATGCAAAGATACTAAACAAAATCTTAGCAAACTGAATGCAACAATACATTAAAAGAATCATAACATCATGATCAAATGGAATTTATCTGTGATGCAAGGAAGGTCAAACATATGCAAATGAATCCAAGTAATTCACCACATCAACAAGTCATATGATCCTATCAGAGCAAAGATAGGCTCTTATAATATTCAATATCTGAAAATATTCAATATCCATCTGATTAAAAACTCTCCCCCCAAAAAATGGAAACAGAAGTAACATACATACATCAACATAATAAAAGCCATATGTAATGAACCCACAACTGACATAATACACAATGGTGAAAAATTAAAGCTTGTCTGTGGGTTCCAATGAACTGGTTACTAGCTGGCCACTCATGGGCAACTATGACCTATTTGCTACCTGCAAATCACAGCAGAGCATTTCTTGACTTACTACAGAGGATAGCCCCTCTCACAAGGCAGGCCCAGGGACACCTAGGCTGCTGTTAACCTGAGTACATGACTAATCTCCACGGTAGTCTGGGATAACTCTGCCTGTGATAACATCATATTTTGCTGTGCAAATGTATGGTCACAATGTCCCCTTCCCTGTCCCTCATAAAACTTTGTCCCCCATTCCTATCCCACCCTCTGGACCTTATTCTTCATACCATTGTTGCAAGACCAGCTTTTACTAGCCTGTATGCTTTCAATAAATGGCACAAGAACTTCTGCTCAAGTAGCAGAGTCTTGTCTTGCAAACCTGCTCTACAACTGCTGTGTCCCTCACCATATTCCTGCTGCAAAGCAGCAGTAAAGTTCCTGTCGCAACAGTTGTCCTCCAAGACCAGGTACAAGAAGAGATGTCCAATCTCACCACTAATATTCAACATAGTATTAGAGTCTTACCAAGAGCAATTAAATAAGTGAAATATCTAAAATAATCCAAAATTGAAAACAAGAAGCAAAAGACTCATTCTTTTCAGATAACACAATCATATTCATAGAAAACACTAAAGACTCCACTAAAAAACTAATCGAAATAGTAAACTGGTATAGTGAAGTGCCAGGATACATAATATACAAATTTCTATGATATTGGAATAATAGACACACAGAACCAATGGAATACAACTGAGAACTTAGAATAAACCAACATTTATATGCACAGTTAAATTACAACAAAGTAGCTAAGAGTATACAATGGAGAAATAAAGCCTCTTCAACAAATTGTGTTGGAAAAACTGGATAGCACATACATAACAATGAAACTGAAACACTCACACCATACACAACAATTAACTCAAAATGGATTAACAACTTGGATGTAATACTAGAACTCATAAAATGTATAGAAGAAAATGTAGGCAAAACACCACTCCATTGGTATCAGTGCTCCCTTTGGGGACTCAACTCCAACAGCAGGAAAACAAAAGCAAAAATAAACAAATGGAACTACTTCATACTGAAAAGCCTTCTGTTTGAACTAAAAGAAATTATCAGTAAAACAAAAGACACCCTACTGAATGGGAGAAAATATACACATGCCATAATTCTGACAAGGGACTAATATGAAAGATCTACAAAGAACTCAAACAACCAAACAAAAAGCACCCAATCAAAATAACGGTCAAAAGCACTAAATAGACATTTCTAAAAGAAGACATACAAGTGGCCAACAGGCACATGAAAAATGTTCAATATCACCTACAATCAGGGGAACAAAAATCAAATCCATAATGAACACCACCTCACACCATCAGGATGGCCCCTGTCAAAAAATTTAAAAAATAAAAATAAATAAATGCAAACAACAAATGCTGGCTTGTGTATGAATAAGTAACCCTAATACACTGTTGGTGGGAAACTGGCTCAGCCCCTATGTAAAACAGCACGAAGGTTCCCCCAAAATATTAAAAAGATACACATATGACCCAGAAATTCTACACCTAGGTATTTACACAAAGAATTACAAAAAAAAAAATCAATTTGAAGAATAATAATTCCTGAATTCCTGCTAGGTTCATTATAGCACTATTTAAAATAACGAAGTCATGGAAACAAACTAAGTGCCCAACAAAAGAATGAGTGAAAAAATGATCTGGTGTCCGTACACAATGGTATACTACTCAGTTATTGTAAAAATAAGATGCTACTTATGCCAATATGAATGGAACTGGGTGGGATTACAACAAGTAAAATAAGTTGAAGGAGAAAGGATGATTTCACTCATATGCAGAATACAGAGAAATTAAGCAAAGGAGCTGACAAAACTAAACCCAAACAAACCTTATGTTTTGACTGCAGAATTGAGGCTACTAGAAGGGGAGGGATGGCAGAGGTGGAAACAAAGTGGGAGGGGCCCCATGGTCTAGGATAAAGGACCGCATGTGGACTACATGTGCTTTGGTGGTGGTGAGGTGATATACATCTGAGGAGGTGTGAACCTCTGCCATTAAATCATATACAGAGTTGTAAACCAATGTTCCCTCAATTTAAAAAAAATAAACAAAATAAAGAACAAAATGAAAAAATTAGGAATGGTTAAAATGAAATCTTATTAGTCCATAAACATAATAAACTGTTCTCTTAAAAATCCTCATACCGAGAGTTAAATAACATATATAATAAGCTATTGAGTCATTAATTTGTGTTTTGTCAGTAATGATAGAGATAGAAAAGAATGAGAGCTAGTTGTGGACTATGCTATGTAATTTTTCTACTATGTTCTAAAAGAAAGTTTTTGTGTCTTGTTTGTTTGTTTGCCTGAGAAGTGTTTCTAATGCAGAAATCAGAAATTGCTGTACAACATTTCTTCTTGGCTTTTGTGAAAATTTAAAGTTACTAAGCTTAATCCAGATAACCTGGATAAGGAAAGAAGAGGTGGCTTTCATAAGAGCAGAAGCCTCACAAAGAGAGTAATAATTGCCAAAGAATAAAAAGATATTATGGTCTCCTGATGTCACTAGTAGGAGACCTGTGGTACATTATACCTCTGAGAAGTATGATTTGTCTGAGGTGACTGCCCACTGAAACCAAGACTCCAGACTCAAGATTTTCAAGCCCAAATGCCATATAAAAAGAGGTCCAGAATAAAAATACTCTACACTTTGGGATCATATCACTAGTAAACTAACTGAAAGAACAAAAATACTTCCTATAATATTCTGTTCTACATTAAACCAATGGGGCTTTTACACAAATGTGAAGCATGGGTCAAGGTGGACATGAAACTTTAATAACGAGACTTGAATTTTCATTCAACCTGATAGGATGGAGACAGAGAGTCAAATTTTACATGAAATAATGTATTATAAAAGTGCTAATGTTGAGTCACTCTATTATCATTTACCCTGTTACCTAAAAGTAAACTGCAAATGAAAATGGGTTTAGGGACTCCCTGGTGGTGCAGCAGTTAAGCGCTGCACTCTGGAGCTGTCAGCTACGGAGACAGAAGTTCGAGGCCGGCTGGGGAGATTCCCACATGGTGGGGCAGACCTCTCCTGCCTTGCCCACTGCTTCCCTCAGCAGTGTATTTCTGTTGATCTGCCTGTACTGCTCCCCACTCTCTCTCTGGTGAGGCTTCTCGCGGCCCCACACCTCTGGCCTGTACCCCAGCTTGTATGCATAAATAATAAAAATCTTTAAAAAAAAAAAAAAGAAAATGGGTTTGAATCTTGTTGAAGTGTTATTACACATCAAAATGACTTCAACAACTGTTAAAGAGAATGTGCAGAAAGGAATAATACACTTTGTACACTTTCAGGGTTCATCCCAAATAACTAATTCATAAACTCTGGGGCTGAAAAGTCATTGCGGCTGAACAGATTTTGATGCACACTCAAGTTTGAAAAACATAAATTTAAGTTGAAAAATTATTTTGAAAAGCAAGGTGGCAAAGTTTTTCTTCCATTAGGAACTAACTCAAGATGGGGTCTTCCTATTTCAGCATTTCATTTCTGTAAACTATTTTTCTAATTTATTATTTTTTTTAAAAACAGCACTGATTTGCCATCAATGAATGATCGACTATTTCACTTAATTTTCTCTAAATTCATAGAAAGGGACACACAGCTATTAATTAGAGTACACTTTCATATAGTATGTATTTTCCCAAATAAGTATGGGATAATTTGGTCATTCTCCTCATCCCCTAAACTGGATTGCTGTGGATACCTTTGCCAGAACCACAACTTGAAGATTAGTAAGGCTGTTACACCTTAACCTGACTTTATTTTGTAAATGTTGTAAAATTACACATGTAATATACTCAGAAATAGTATTTTTAACTGCATCATGCAAATAATATCGCCATTACTAGAAGAATAAAATTTTACCAATAGATCTCAATGTATTTTAAGGAATAGTACCGATTTTCCTGATCTGGAAAATTTTCTGACAGGTTGTCATTTCAATAAATGACATATACTCAAACTTACAAAGCCAACCAGATAAATGGTTTCCTTTCTCAACTGCTTTCCTCTTGCTAGTTGGAGAGAACTGGGAATTTAAGGGAGAGGTAAAAAGTCAGGATTCCAGGCTCCAGAGAAGGGGAGGTATGAAAAGGGAAGGAGTCAGGAACCAGGAACCACCAGGAGATGTAACAATGTAGGCTAAATCATGAGGAGAGGGAGACAATCAAGCTGTGAGGTCAAAAGAAGGCAGGTACATCATGAAGGACAAACTGAGGCTCTGTTCCTCAAGGTTTTAAGTAAGGCAATATGACATACGCGATCTAGCATTACAGAATAATCACTTTGCCATCTACTGATAGGGCATTCCAGGGAGAAAATACTAAAGACCAACTTCCATTAGGAGAGAGTTGATAGGAAGTCAAATTGTCAATGGGAACAGAGACAAGAAAATGGATTCCAGGGTGACATACAAGGTAGAAAAACATCATCTGTCTCACTAGAGAACTCTACTTAGGAAATAACCATTCTCCTGTACCCTTCACCCCATAGTCCCTACACTTAAAAATGCTTTTTTTTTTTTAATTAAATCACTCCTGAATTACAATATATGCTTAAGAGGAAAGAGAACAACAGCCTTCCATCAAACACAACCAGAATTTGAAGCTCAATTTACACTCAACACTATATTCACAAATGTGCATGTGTGTACACATGCCTTTAAAATATGGCCTTAAAATTTAGTTGGAAAGGTGTCTGTCCAAATCACACCATGTCTGTCTGACTTATCTACTGCACGGTCTGGGCATCTCTGTCCTCTAGTTCCCACCCTCCAACTTAGCTAGTTCTTTAGGTGACTTCCTGGATTGCTTGCTATATTGCTCACCACATCAAGCAGTTTTTCTGATTACTTTTGTTACCAGAGCCAAGCTGCCTTAGCAGTGGGAGCCTGCAGGAGTGGTGGGGTCTCTTACCCCGCTGCTCCAGAACAGTTGTGACAGTTGCTCCTGCCCAGTAACTAGAGTTTTGAATGGACCAATCAGGTGCTGGGAGCTGATGGGTAGGTCCAATCAGCTCCAGGATTGAAAATGGTCCAATCAGACTTGTGGTTGGTACTCTGGGAGAGCATATAAGCTAGGATTGGAGGGACCAGAGGAAGGGGGAAAAAAGAAGAACAGGAGAAGATGATGCCAACATCAGCCCCCAGGAGAGGAAAGACGACGGTTCCAGACGCCGAAGAGAGAAAAAAGAAGTCTGTTCCTGGCCTCCAAGGAAGAAAGAAGAAAAGAAGGACCCAGCAGCCGCCCTCCGAGCAGGAAGAGAAGCTGTAGGACTCTGCAGAGACTGGGCCTCCTGTCCTGTCTCTGATGTAGCCTGAGAGAAGCCCCAGAGGCCCCGCGCCTGGTGTCTCAGAGACTGGTTTGTTGGTCTAACCCAGCCCCTCCCAAAGCGCTGCCGTCCCCGATGCGTTCTGGGTGAGGCGGCCGCCACCTGAGGCTGCAGTGAGCTGTTTCCCCTGCTTGTAAAATAAACCCCGTGTTTGTTGTTGTTCCTGTAGCCCGAAGTCTCTTGCACTGTGCGCAAGGGTGAGAACCCCCAGACAGTGGCCTGTCCTCTCTTCAGGCACTGCCCTTTGTTGTATTTGGCCTTTTGGCCTTTTGGGGCTTTTTGGCAGCTCTCGCCGCAGAGCCTGGGCAGTTGTGCCCTGTCTGCCCCTATTTCACTTTCAGTTTAACTTTTAAAATGCCATAATTATTTCAAGGAAAATAACTTTCTTTGGTGGAATCACTTTCTTAAATCCCTTTTCCTTTCAACTGTCTTCACTCAAGTGTATGCCCTCTGAATCTCCATCTTTCCCGTCTCTTCATTACCTGCTTGTTCTTTGGAAGTTCCACAGGGGAGGATAAGAGCAATTTCACTATGTTCAAATTACTGTTCTACTCTCTGTTTTCTGAGAACTATTTGGGCAGCACTCATGGTTGGTTGCCAAGGCAAGGTTCCCATGGTAACATCCCCAGATACAGTATTAAAAAAAAAAAGCAACAAATGAATAGCTCATTTTAAATGAAACAATGAGCAATACGGGTAAAGTCCAGTCAAGAATCAGATTACTATGGAGCTATCTATAGATTATTAATCATTAATAACCTGTCAAGAGTCAAATTATTACAGAGCAATTTCCCTCTCCTGGACACAAAATATTTTTTTTAAAAAAGGCCATTCCCCAGGAGAACATTAAAGACAAATGGACGGCTTGTTTGTTTTTCAGTTACCTCACTACGTATTTTCAGCAGGGAAAGTTCTGATTTTTCAGTAGTTAGCCTTTGGGTGTGTAGATGAAATTGTGTCTACTCCCACATAATATTGTTGCTGAACTTCCACTGACATCAGTGTTGAATTCTGAAGTCCTCAAATCTCAGAGAAATATGTTCAGTCCTTTATTATTTTATCTATTCTCTAAAGAATACATGTACAGATGCACTACAGTAAAATTTCATCAAAGGAAAATAAAAATAATGAACACATAAGTCCCATGGCAGCTGATACTAATAGCTGGGCTTATGTAAAACTAATTTCTTAAGTTTAAATCGGTTTATTATATGAATCATGTTATTCTATAATGTAAAATTTAGCTGTCCTGTTTAATAATTTAATAAGAATTATCTTTGGGAAAGTAAGAAACTTAAATTATGCAATTTCCATGCCTTTCATTTCTTAGATGCCAACTTCATAGAAAGCCTGATTTAAAAAATGAGAGACTGTCACACTTAGTACAAGTAAATATTCAATAGCGACCTAAATAAACTTTGTTTTTCCCACTTAAAGTACATGTCTTTTAAATGCACATGTGATAGCTCCTACATTTTCATAACATTTGAATTCTGAAGTTCTAAACAGCAATCAAAACTGCAGGAGCTGACCTACTACAATTTTACCACCATGGCAAAATCAGCCCCTTTATTCTAAGCACCAGCATTTTCAAAGACAAGTCTCAGCAGTATGTTTTGGGTTTTGTTTTTTTTAATGACTTGAGTTTAAAATGCAACTTTTTCTTAGGGCCTTAACATTTTCATGTAGCTGAGATTTCTAAATTCAGTCAGCTATCAAACAATAACATTATTTTATTTTTCAACAGTGAGTACCGAAGAGACAACAAGGAATAAACTGTGGTCACAGATACATGGTATATCCTCTATGATATTCTCCAGAAGTTCTAAAAATATCAGAGATGAAATAATGTCAGAAGTAGCCTAACCAGTTCTCTCTTGAGGAGAGGAGTTAACAAATATGTCAGAACAAAAAGTTTTAAACAAATACTACTCCATTCTGAACCACAGAAGATCCCCAAACTCAAGCTCCCCAAAGACCACAGTACATGGCATGCGTGATGGCACATTTCAATATGAGATGTAAGAATTTAGCAACAAGGGCAAGAAGATCAACGTGCAGAGACAGTGCAGAAGAGACAGTGCAGAAGAAGGCCTATCTGGGTGTGCCCATGAGCACACAATGCTTGGCAAAAATGACCTCCAAGATGACCCTGAAAACACACCATGGAAGGCAGAGTCACACAGAACTTCCAGACTGAGAAGCTCCTCGAGAAGAAGGTGCTGAAGGAGCAGGATGGTGAAGACCCCATAAAAGTGCTGAAGAATCATCTCCAAGCTAGAGATGGAATTGTGGAGAACCTTCAGAAGATCAAGGACCTGAACCAGTGGCAGGCCCATGTGGATTTTGAGGCCCTGCTGTGGCAGCACCACCTGTCCAAGGAGGAAGATGAGAGGGAGACAGTGGTCTTGGTGGAAATTAAACCAGGGGCTGCAGCATGACATGCAGGACAAGACTGGCATTTTCCAACCACCACCTGTGCTGTGGGAGCTGTTAGAAAAATGTGGCAGTTTTACCTCCCCTCCCCCACCCAAAGTTGCTGTGAGCGGCCTCTCCCTCAGGCACCAGCCAAGTTAAATGGTACAGTCAGGAGTGAGGGAATCTGAAAAAGGATTTCAAGGAGCACAAGAGGCTTTTAAGTCACCCAGATTCCAAACTCTTCTCATTCTGTACCCAGCCTCAGATAAAAGAAAAAAGAAGCTTCCATGAGCTGACCTCCAACGGTAGAAGCAGAGTGTGGCCTGTTGCTGCCACTGCCTAAAAAGAGCACCTAAGGCTGGGGCCTGGTTTTTCCAAGAGCTGTTTATCTGATCGCCCATCCTTGTTGTTGCTGCCTCAGCTGTATCCCCGCAGGTTGCCTGCCAGTGCGCCTTGCACTCCAGGCCCTAGTTTGAGAGACGGCACCATCTTGGAAGAGCAGCCTTTTGTTTGGGACTTCTAAAACACTGTGGACATAATCTAAAGTGAGATAGTCAGCCACCTGTGGCCTTAGTAACTCTTCGCTTTCTCTTTATGTTAAATAAATCCTATTATTATTGTTCCCTGGGCCTGAGTCATCTTACAATTGTGCACACGGGTGAAAACTCACCGACAATGATCTGTCCTCTATTGGACACTGTCCTTGGAAGGACATAGCACCCCTATAGTGCTGTTTCAGAAGAAACTAGGAAACAGAGATTGCTGGAAGACTGACTCAAATGAAGATGCTGCTGTTCCAGCCCCACCCTGGTCAGCACTCTCACCCAACCCCATGCCATCCTGGATGAGATTCCAAAGGCCAAGAGGAAGGTGGAGAGTTAGAAGAATACAAACCCCACCTTGGGCCTGGTCATGGTGAATTAAACAGCTCTGCATCTGCATCACAACACCCAGCAGGGCCAGGCAGCACCCGCCCCGGGCTCCATGAAGAATAAGGTAGCTGGCCTGACCCCCAGATGTCTACCACTCCTCCCTAATCCAACTGGGAGCATATTCAAAGACAGCACAGATAGCAAATAAGGTTCCGCCATCAGCTGAGGCCTTCCTCATAGCAAGGGCAACAAATACAGCTCCAGTTGGTGGTCAGGGCAGGGGGCTGACACCAATCAGAGCTACAAAGGACAAAAGAGAAATTCGGCCAAGGGACTCAATTTCTCTCCTACCCTCACCCACTAACCCACTGAAACCTCAGGGGTCCCCCGGTCACAGTGACCCTCACCTGGCATCAAGTTCAGGACTACATCATCCCTGGAGCAGCTCTCGGCTGCCAGCACGCTACTCGGTCCTCTTTAAGCCCTCAGACATATCTGGTGTTTGGGGCACATGGATGCCACTGTAGTGGGGCAACCAGGCGGGCAGGGGTGCCAGACAGGCAGGGGATGGAGGCTGGGAGGCAAGCCCCCAGGGAATCTTTACACTTTCTTTCTCTGAGCTCTCTCTGGTGTTCTCTCTCAGTCTCACCTCTTCTGTAGTCACTTGTCCTCTTGTCACTGTCCGTCTGAATGACACCACCCTTATATCCCTGACCTCACGGTGCGCACATTTGCAAAAGCACGCACACCCATGCTCCAGGTGTCCACAATCAGGCACACGTACCCCATGCCCACCCTCCAGAGTGCCCTCTGCATCAACACAATCAAGACCACAGGAGATAGCCACAGAGGCTAATGGCATAAAAAGCCTGATAAACTCCATTTATCCTACAGCCACCCACCCAGGTGGGCTCTAGTGCTTCCCACCACAAAACCCTTTGGAGCCAGTAAAGACTCTGCCAGTATCTGAGGAGGAAGCCACAGTACTGTGCCATTAATTCTCAGATCTCTGACTTTTAGAAACTGTGACAAATGCTTGTTGTTTAGTATGTTAAGTTTGGGAATAATTCCTTATGCAGCAGTAAATAGCTAATATAATCACATGACCAATAAATCTGATTCCAGAGCATGTACGTGTGTGTGTGTGTGTGTTATATACATGCATATATATCTTAGAAATTTAAAGATACAAGCATTCAAAAGGGGAGGGGGAAGGGAGTTCAAATGATTATTAAATTAGGGTTCTTTGTGAATGAAGGTCAAGGGACCCAAATGATGCTGCTGCCCAGAAGTTCACATGTGCCACAGCTGAAATTAAGTGTGAGCAATTTCTAAGCAAGACCTCCAAAGAGAATTATTTTAAAAACATGCATGCATTCTTACTCCCTGCCAGAAACCAGTGGTTTTATATTAATAAATTCACCAAAAACACAAGTGGAACTCTCCTGCTTACAGAAAAATCAAAGATGATGACGTGAAAAAGATAAGTGGGCCTCTTAATTAGGGACTGCAGACTGGACAGACTTTTTTTATCAAAAACTGTTTTCCTTTGAATAATTATATATTATCTCTGCTCCCAAGGTGTCAGGAGCTATAGAACCAATACATACCCACATAATTCCTATATATTTTGTGAGACTTCTGCCATTTAATCTTTGTCCTTAACAAAGCATTTAGTTGGAAGTGTCAACTTAACAAGAGCCCTAGGATTATGATAACCCTACTATATGGGGAACAGAGAAGTGTATGGAGGTTCTTCCTTTAGCCCCTAACAAACAGAAACAAGTAGAATCTTACCTCCCACATGAATAACACTCCTGTAGTTTGTGCTATTGGGGATAACAAGGAGATATCAAGGAAAAGGAGTTACTCATCATACAAAGATACACTTGACTCAGTAGTGTGAAAGATGAGATGGCCACTAAAACAAGTAACTCAATGTGTCATAATTTTCGAAACAACTTATAAAATCCAATGTCATCTTTCAGCAAAATGTAGTTCATAGTACTTGTCACCTAGTTGGCCTACAGATGTATTTTAAGAATAAAAAAAAAGACATTGAATTTAATTTAAATCATCCTCTAGAAACAAGAGCATCTTCTGAAGTTAACAGAAAAAAAAACTTGAGAAAGAATTCACTTTTCAGATAGAGATAAGTGTTAATCATATTAGCAAATCAAAGAATTATTTCGATGTCAGTTAAAATACCTGCTTTTCCTCAATCATCTAACAAATATGTACAATTGGCTAGAATTTATGAGGGAGTATTTCAAATAACTACATCAGTTTACTTACTATCTTTTACCATCCATTTGCCCCAAAGACTGGGAAGAACTTTAAAATAATATACCTACCTTTTAATTATTCATGGAAAAATGTTAACAATGTGAGAATCTGTTTTTACATTCAGACTTTCATTACTATAATTAGGAAAATTAATAGAATTATTTGCCAATTGCTGCTCTTTTGCTTATTCTTATATGTGTTTTTTGCTTATCAGTTTAAACCAAACTATTTTATAATCCACTCCTACCTGGTGAAAGGGTAGTTTACCTAATACTAGTGATTTGCATTTCTCTAGGAAATGACTATCAAATTCCAACATGGATTAGAAAACTAAAATACCAAGTGAGTTAGTTTTCAGCCAGACGATTGGATTATTGTATATAAAGTTTTCAATTCTCATACATTTAAATAAGGCAATCAAACAAACAAACATACATTAAGTTGCTAAAACAAATCCTGGTAGATTATCTGTAGAAATGCTATTTCTCCTGGAGTAGAGAATCCAAAATTTACTTTAAATAACTACGTATTAATTGAGCACAAATTCTACACAACACCCTAATACACTAAATGCTGAAATTTACTTCTAATACAAAACCCATTCTGGGGGAAGAAAATCACTGACCAATAGCCTCTGCACAAATATAAAACTGAATAGACTAAAGGCTTATATTAGTTCAATGACCTTTTTTCTACTACTAGAAGACCTTTCTGCATTTCATAAAACTACCCTACCTTACTTACTTAAATACTATTATGTTTTTGATAATTCACATTGTCATTTTAAAATGAAAGCTATGTCTAAAAAAATGCAGTTTTCTAACATTGCAATATGAAAATTTTTTCTTCCCTATTTGCAGTAGCAAGTACACGTATATTTGCAACTGAGGACAAAAACAAAATAAACAAATTTTCAGAACTGACAAATTAAATGATACATCTGTCCAGACAAGGAAACAAATTGTTGGAAACAGTGTTATTTACTACAAGTCACATGACTCATTTTGCAATGCCTGTGCTTGTAGAGAAAAGGGAAGAAGGGATGTATTAATTATACATGATGAATGACTTGACACTTCCTGGGTGTTAGGATGGAGAGGAAGGTTTGACAGATTTTCCTGGGGGGGGTTGATTCATGCTTTAGATGAATATATGCTTCTTTACATATTTACATTTTAAAGAACTTTTAATAAAAATGGCAGAAATACATTATGAATTTTAACATATAGAAATATATGTGTGCTCTCTCTCCCTCCTTCCCTCCCCCCCCATTCTTGCTCTCTCTCTCTCTCTCTCTCTCTCTCTCTCACACACACACACACACACACACACACACACACACACTCAGTTGCTCTTGACTTTCAAGAGTCAATCGCTGGGTTTCTACAAAAAGGATGGATGGTCCCCATTTATGTATGGACCGATGGTAACTTAATGATTTTTTTTTCTCCTCACAATCTAGATGATGGCTTATACCTTGTTTCGTGTTTAATATCTAATTCAAAAAAACATGAGATAACACACTGCAATAATATTGATGCATAAAATAAAATAATGATTATAAGAAAGGGAATGGCAAAAAAAATTCATTTGAAAATATCATTATCCCAAAGTTCCAAAATATTGAACTTTATTTTACTATTTTATCATTATAAAAAAATTAGACCTATTCGTATATCTGCTTTTTCCAAAGGTTTTTAATTTTAAATATCCCAGAGTTTTTGCCACAATTACATACACCAAGTATTCATACAATATATCAGGAGACCTAAAATTCCCAAATTCTAACCCATACTTTCCTCCTCACCTCCCTCCGACCACTTGTTTTCATATTTATATAACTCTGGAGGTACATTTTTACACTTTACATGTGCATATGGTTCACTCACCCTCCACCAAACAGTTATAAGATTTGTCTCCTGAGAGAAAAGAGAAATAGAGATTTCACTCTCCCTGACTTCAAACTATACTACACAGCAACAATAATCAAACAGTATGGTATTGAAAACAAAACACACAGAGAGATCAATGGAATAGAGTCCAAAATGTAAGCCAACACAAATACCAACAGTTAATTTTTGACTAAGGAGCCATGACCAAATAGAGAGGGGGGAAAAAAGCCTCTTTTAACAAATGGTGGTGGGGAAAAATGGACAGCCACACACAGGAAAAACTACCCTGTGTAAAAAAAAAAAAAAAAAAAAAAAAAAAAAAAAAAAAAAAAAAAAAAAAAAAAAAAAAAAAAAAAAAAAAAAAAAAAAAAAAAAAAAAAAAAAAAAAAAGAAAAAAAGAAAAAGAAAAAAAAAAAGGAAACTAGATCCCTACTTAAATCCATACACAAAAATTCAAAATGGATTAAATATTTGGAATAAGACTTGAAATCATAAAATACCAATTGAATTAAAAAACAAACAATTGCTTTCCTTATGGTCTTGCCTCACATTTCAGAGAGCACATTGTAAATATAATGATGGGTATTCCCAATAGAGATAAAAATTGATCAAGAAAAAATTAGTCATTCTGAGTCACCACAGATATTACAGATTGCCCTTCATATCCCTGACTGTAACTTTTTCATACAGCAGACTATAATACACATGATCCAACACTCCACATTTTTGCCAGAGAGACTGTTCTGTGATATAGATAGATGAACTAATCTGATCAGATATATGATGCTGAGATAGCTCCCTTTTTCTTCCTTCACCCCAGCACACCGCATATACGATTAACCCATCACTAGCTACCACAGCTCTCAAAGAGAATGATCGCAGGAAAATAATAGACTAGTCATAAACCAGGTGTGAAAGCAATATAATCACTTCTTTTTCTTCACTCAATTTTCTTCCATTAATATCTGAGAGCAGGGACCAGGACTTGACTCTTTTTGGGATGTGCAATGTGCAGCACAGACCTGAAATGTAATAGGTGCTTATAATTGCAATCTAAATTAATGAATTTAAGCAGCTACTTGTAATGTCTACTGACACCATGTAATACTTCCAGGTCTTCAAAACCTAAGTATAACTGTTTCCATTATGTGTAACTTGCCAAAGAGACGCAAGAACACACTAGCCTAGGGAGAAACACAGGGGTGGGTGCTCCTGCTTCCAGTCCCCAGGGATAGTTGATCCTTGTACTGTAAGAGGTGAGGTAGGAGAGGGGTGGGGATAGGTCAGTTCAGCAGCGAGGGGGAGAACCTTCAGTCAAGTAAGCTTGCTCTAAGGACTTGGAATGTCTGAGGCCTGCAAGGTTCCTGTCCTGAAAATACTTCACAACCCCAGGCCTCCCTGGTGGTGCAGCAGTTAAGCACTGAGTTGTGGAGCTGTCAGCAGCAGCAAAGCAAGTTCGACACCTGGCCAGGGAGATTCCCACATGGCGTAGCAGACCTCTCCTGATTAACCCGCTGCTCCCCTCAGCAGTGTATTTCCGTCGATCTGCCTCTTCAGCGCCCCACTCTGTCTCTGGTGAACCCTCTCACCAACCCACGCCTCTGGCCTGTACCCAAGCTTGTATGCATAAATAAATAAATCCTTAAAAAAAAAAAATGCTTCACAACCCCAAGACTTGTCTGTTAATTCTGCCACTTGGAGAATGAGCAGAAAAGAAAGCCCAGGTTTCCATTTCTTCACTACACTGGGTATGAAGAACACGATGTAAGTTAAATTTAGAGCTGCTGCTGCTGTTTCCATGATAGAATCCAAAGTGTGAATTTCTGCCATTCATTTTCAAGTACATATGCATATAGGCACCTAGAAAAGTACTTAAAGCTCTATCTCCTATGTCTTCTAATATCACTATCCATGGCTTTCCCATTTAACTTAATTGTGAAAGCTCAGAGAGAATGAAAAATAAGGCAAAATAGCAGATGAGGAGAGTGGGATTTTAAAATGATTTGCTTCTTACCCCTTGTAGTGCCAGTGTAAGGTAAATGAAAGAGGAAAGAGTCAACAGGTTTTAGTCCTCCCATTGATGAAGGACTCCTGCCAGCCTCCACCCCATCCCCCACCCCTGACCTCCCAACCTGCCCTGTACCTGGCTGCCTCACTCAAAAGACCATTAAAAGCCTCAAAATACCACGGAGGGCTCCAGGACTCCTTTCTTTTTTCCCGTCTGCCCAGCTCTCACAGAGAACCTGCCCTGGTGTCTTCTGCCTCTACAGCCAGCAAGCACAGGGTAGGTTCATTACCGCGTAGGGCTGAGGGATAAACTCTATGGAGTTTTCAGGCTTTAATGCTCTCTCTCGGGGAACCAGGTACACAGTCACAGCAGGCAGGGAGGCAGGCATGGGCCTCAGGGGAGGTGGGAGGGGATATGGGAGGCAGGCAACTGAGCCTTCCAACGCCCCCAGCGACCCCCCCCCCCAATCGTTACTCTTTCTCTGGGCATTCTCTGGTGTTCTCTTGTGGTCTCGCCTCTTCTGTAGTTACTCATATCCTCCCAGCCATCCTCTGTCTCTGAGTGGCGCTGCCCTTGGAGCCCAACCTCTAGGCTCAGGCATGCACACTATGCATGCCCACACCGTGCTCCAGGTGTTCAAAATCAGCCACATGTGCCCTGCACCCACCCCACCCCCCACCTGCCCAGGCATCGTCCACATCAAAAAGATCAAGGCCCACAAGTGACAGCCACAGAGGATCCTGGTGTAAAAAGCCTGATTAAATCATTTACCCTACAACTCTTTTTTAATTTTTTAAAATTTTTTGAAGGTTCTATTTCTTTTTTTTATTGTTTTTATTATTTATGACTTTTACATTATTGTGTATTCCCTGTAGGTTTCCCACCACCAATTCACCATGAGCCGTCACCATGGCCCCTGTGCTACCCTACAACTCTTACTGCATTTACAATGGTCTACCCGACAAGGTCCACATTTAAACGCCTACAATATATTTCTTTTAAATGTTACAGAATTGTTTTCCAAAATATCACTTTCTTGGATTCCTTTGGGAGGTGCTTATTTGGGGCACTATTTTTAACTAGGATCTGGTAGCAAAAGGCTCTGTTTTGGCCATCAGGAATAAACCACCTTCTCTTTCCTCCTCGCCTCCATGAAAATCAGTTGCTAACAAGATTGCTTATGCTGTCATTTAAGAAAGTACCGCAATTCTCCTACTGAGAAGCTAAGTCAGAGTGGCCTGCTAGAACGTGCACCTGAACTTCTTGTCAAAACTTCATTGACAACCACTCTTTCCCACAATACATTCTGTCAGGAAGATGGAGAATCTGGAACACATTTTTCATTTAAATGCCCAAAAACAGATGACTAGATCAAGAAAGTGTGATATATACGTATGTACACATACACTGCCCAAAAATAGATGACTGGATCAAGAAGATGTGGTACATATACACAATGGAATACTATTCAGCAATCAAAAAAGATAAACTATTATCATTCGCAGCAACATGGATGGGGCTAGAAGAGATTCCACTCGGTGAAATAAGAAGGAAAAAGAAAAATATTGTATGGTTTCACTTATAGGAGGAATATGGGGAACCAAAAAAAGGGATCAGGGAAAAAATATTAACAATAAAAAACACAAAACAAAACAAAAATAAACAACTATAAATCAGAGACATTATGCAGGGAAGGAGGAGGGGGAGAGAGGGAGCAAAATGAGGGCTGGAAGAGCACAAGGGACCAAGGTGAATTGGTGGTGGGAATTCTATGGAAACTACACCTGAGAAAAAAAGCACACACTGTACAAAAATGAACAATGATGTAAAAGATACATAAAAAATGCGTAAGAAAAAAAAAAAACAGTAAGGTATGAAAAGCTGTTGTGGTGCCTGGCTTCAGATTCTGTTGCTGTCTCTTGCCTCACATTCCTGCGATACGTTGTTCTACTTGGGGGGAAAAACAGATTTGTGGGGCAATATGTGTCCAGCTCTGCACCAAGCGTTTCACCACCATTTACTCTTTTAGTCTTTACAAAGGCCTGAGGTAGGCTCCTTTGTTATCTCCAGACTGAAGCCCAAAGCTCCCAGAGTACCTACCTTACCCAAGTGGGAGGATCAGGAGTCACCCTCAGAGCGTTCCGAATTCCTCCTCTGGGCCATAACCATTCTGCTCAAGCGCCGCTCTCAGGAAGAGGCTTGGGAGGCAGGTGTCTCTCTATTCCCTCTGCGTCCTGTCATTACTTTTTAAAACACTGAAAAGCCAATCTCCCAGGAACACTTTTCCTTTTAAAAAAAAATTCATGAGCTGTAGCGTGCGCGCCTGTATTTAAGTAACCTGCTACTTTTTAAGGGGTGGGGAACAGCCTTAGCCAAAAATATAAGTCAGGTACTAATGTTGAGCTCACAGTTACTTCCGGCGGTCGCCTTCGCCGGCCTGACCCCTTCCCTAAGGGCCACAAGGGCAGCGGGCGTCTGCGCGCCCCCGACCCCTGCGTGCCCCGCAAGGAGAGCGCCTCGTCTGGTGTTCCTGCGCCACCCAGAGGCTCCGCACGGAAGCGACACTGTGTCGGGAGAAGGTCAGGTAAAGGGAGTTTGAAATCTCATGTCTGCCGCTGGACCAACCCTTTCTGAGAGTTTGGTCTTTTCTCCTCTTTTAAAAAGTTGCTTTCTTCAAAACTCTTCCAATGTAATGCTAACAAAGACTAGTTGGATGAAATAAAACGTTGGCTTAGTTTTTATGATAACGACTATGTTTGAGAAAAGCGATCATGAAAGTAATTCATTAAAGACTTCTATTGTTGACATTTTAGGACTATGTGCACTACTTTCTTTCTATACGGTGATTAGATTATGTGAGCTGTGCTTCATCCCCCTTTGAATTTTCCCAATATTTGAATGTTCATATAAATTGCTAGATGTTTTCAAATAGCAATAGAAAATATTTTTCAAATACCAATAACAAGTAAAACCAGCATGACTTCACATTCTAATCTTTGCCTTACATGAAAAATACAGAGGAAAAACTGTCAGTGAATATTTTATCTGATCACTCATAATAATGATAATGATAAAACAACTATCATTTATTGAGTCCTACTGTGTTTAGTTTTACATATTCATATATTATTTCTAACCTTATAACAAATTGAGTTATTGGAATCATCACTTTAGAAATAAACAGGCACAGATAATACTGGTCAACAGTGAGATCGTTACTGACTTAAAAAGCCCTAATCTGTAGTATCTTGCTGTGCTAAACATGAATATAACCCTGAAATTTTTTTATTAGCTCTCATTTTGAAGATATTTCATATAATTCATCTTACATGTTTCCCCATGTAAATTTATCCAGTAGGACTGCAACAACATCCTAAATTAGCCTAGAATGATGTAATGTTTCATCGCATTGCATAATACCATCATGCACACATCATCCAGAGTTGATTGCATCATTTTCTGATGCAGTTCAGTACTACTGCCAGGCGGCTGCTGAAGTAAGCTGATGCCAGCAGTGCATTATAGAAAGCCCTGTCGGAAAGGTTGAGCATTGAAACTATTTCAGAATTTGTGAGAGACAGATTAAGCTACTGTCTCACAGAACCGTTATTATTTTATCCACTTAGGCACAATACAGAACAGTAATGCCTCGAAAGTGTGTTAATGGCATGGACAGTTTCTGCTCTATTTGTGGGGAAGTGACATTTGCCAAACAGAGAAAAGTATCACTTCAGATGCAAGGTTGGTGACCAAGACAAGCCTTGGGCTCTGCATATATGCTGTGCTCCATGTACAACACAGCTTTCACAGTGGTTTAATGGCAAAAGACCACCAATGCCGTTTGCAGTTCTCATGGTGTAGAGAGAGCCAAGTAACCACAGAAAAGACTGTTACTTCTGCTTGGTTCCTCCTCTTTCCGGCAGAATGATGAAGCAAAAGAAGTTGAGAAGAGTCTACCCAAACATTCCATCTGCATTGAGACCAGTTCCACATGGTGAGGGAACTCCTAGTCCAGAACCTCCAGCAGAATATTCTCTTGATTCATCTGATGAGGACAAGGGGGAGCCGACCTGTTCTTTTCTCCCATTCCATCAGTATGCAATGATCCAGATTTTTCTCTGTGGTGCATCATCAACAAACACAGACTAACACAGGAAGAAATCAGTGATCTGGTTTGTGATTTGGACTTATCCAAGAACAAGGCAGAATTGCTAGGATCAAGACTCCAACAATGGAATCTTCTAGAAGAAGATGTCATGATTACTTTACATAGAAAGTGCCACCAGCAGTTGGAGCCTTCTTCAGAAAGGAAAGTCCTCTGGTATTCTGTTCCGATATTGAGGGCCTCATGAATGCCTTAGAAATCACTCATGACCCACAAGAATGGAGACTATTTCTAGACTCTTCAAAACTGAGTCTTAAGGCTGTGCTTTTGCACAATGGAAACTGTCTTCCATCTATTCTGTTACTGAACAGCTGTACAAGAGACAAGTGAAGAAATCTAAGAAGTAGTCTATGACTTGATATTTTGCAGGTATTAACCATAGGCCTATTACTATTGGCATGCATTTCATGATGTAAACATCAATTTATTGCTGAGTACAAAAAAAAACCTAGAGCCAAAATTAGAGTTTGACTGTCATATTCACGTTGAGCACATACAAAGTGATAGGAAATGACTAATTTTATTTCAGTAACATGACTTTTGTAAAAATTTGTTGACTAGTGTAAGTGATAAAGCTGGTAAAGTACAATCAGTAACTGATATTGTGGTACTGAAAACAAGATTTCAGAATGCTTTCTTTTACTCTAAATCATGTTAATTTGAAATAAAGACATATAATTTATTCAAAGTCACAAGATATAAGTTAATATCAATCTAAATATTCTGTATTAAAATAATCAATGAAATTATTTCCTATTTAAAATGAAAGTCATTAAAACAGGATAAATTTTCTAACTGAGTTTATAATTTGACCAACTGCCACTGCAGATGAAATTGCTGAATGTGAAGAATAACCCAGGTTAAATATAACAAAAAAGATGGGAATGGAGAAAACAGAGGTGAGAGTGGTTTAATAAAATTATATTGTGTGATGTTCTAAAAACTTTAAAGATAAATTTACTGCTTTCAGGTTCACAGGCAAGTAGCCTGGTTCTAGATGAAGAGTTGGACTATACTATCTTCCATCCCTGTGGTTCCTGGTTCTTTCATAGAAGGGGGTTAGATGTTCCTAAAGAACAAGGCCAAGGTCACAATGTCTACATCTAATGCCCATTCTCTAGGTTCTAGAATATATGGAAAGTATTTCTTTTTGCTCAGATAGCCACAAAAGGGAGAAGGCGCAATTATTTTTGTTAGTATATAAATTTGTATCTACTTTAAAATTGTAAAAGTAGCATATGGTCATTATGATCTTAGAATGTTAAAACTAAGAATGTAAATATCATCTATTCTAAATCAGCATTACATTTTTCACAGAAGAGAAAGCTGAGGCCCATAGCTGTGCCCAATACTTACAGCAAGATAAGGGCAAGTCCAATTGCCAATCTTGCTCCTTTGAGAAACAGCATAGTCCTTCCTACTCACAACACAATGGAGATCATTTATATATATTATTATTATTATTATTTATATCTTTTACATTAGAGTGTATTCCCCATAGGTTACCCACCACCGATTCACCCAAGAACCATTACCATAGTCCCTTGTGCTCTTTTCTCCCCCGTTTTGAGCCCTTATCCTCCCCCGCCCTCGCTGAATGTCTCAATAGAGATAAATTTAATGAAGACCCAAGTGTCGGTCTTTGCCAGGTTGTCGTAGACAATAGTGGCTGCCTAAAACAATGCATGGCCATAGTAGGCACTCAATGCATACATACTGGTTGAATGTTGAATGTCTATCTGAATCTTTTGGTATATGCTGCATTAATCTTTACAAAAGAAATGCAATAGGGAAGATGGTACCTGACAGGACAATTTTTGATGACAAAACCCTCCGCTTTTTATTCGTCATATGATGGAAAAAAAAGAATTCCAGATTTGCCATAATGAAAAAGAATATCCTTTAGTCATAATTCCAAAGGACTTTGACAAGAAAGAGTATGTGGCATCATGAATAAAGACAAATGAGTTAATAAAACTGATAGACATACTATAGAAACTATTAGAAGAAAATACAAATTATTAGTCATGAAAGTTATTTGATAAATAATTGGGTTTGCTGTAAGAGTAACAGGACTTGACAGATTAAAAAGACTCTCTGAACTGTGTCAATGTTGGCATCCAGGCACAAATGGAAGTAGGTAGAGGGTCCTATGCGGGATCCCACCTTCTGAACAGCCCCCATACGCCTTCATATTGAGTACATTAGCAGAGTTCAATGGGTACCATTTAGCAGGAATTTAAAAGACCCAATGAAGATTGAAACATAATCTCAAGCTCATTCATAAAAAGAGAAATGTAAGTTGAAACCATCATTTTTACCTATCATGTTGTTAGAATTTAAACAATGTGATTTTATTTATTTTTTTCTTTTTTATTGTTATTTATGTCTTTTACATTTTGTATTCCCTTTGGGCAGCCCACCACCAATTCACCCGTGATCCATCTCCATGGTCCCCTGTATTCTCCTCTCTTCCATTTTGTGTGCCCTTATCCTCCCCTCCCCCCCCCCCACCCGCTGAGTGTCTCTCTCCCACCCGGCCTCCCTATAGTCCTGTTATAAGTGAAGCCATTTGATATTTTTCTTTTTCTTTTTGGCTTAATGAAACTGTGTCACTCAGGCACGCACACGTGTTGCTGTTCAGATTATATCTATGGAAGAAATTTTCCAATATCTAGAACTTCACCATATGTACCATATGACCCCACAAGTTTCACTTTGTGAATCTGTCCTACATATATAATTGCACTTGTCCCTAAAATAATGTGTCCTTCTGTAAGGGAATGGTGAAATAAATTATTGTGCATTCATGTAATGAATAATATTTACAACTGTAAGAAAGAGTAATCAAGTTCCTGTACACTACTTTGGAAAGTTCTCCCCAGAAAAATTACTAAATGAAAAACACAGTGTACTGTACATCATATACAGTATCTTTCCATTTATGGGTTAAAGAACAGAAAAGAAGATATTAGTATTTGCTTGTTTATAAATGTATTAAGTTCTGGAAGGACACAAAAGAAACTAACAACAGTAGTTAAGTAGGGCTGAGGGAAGACAGGAAACAGGCAGATGGGAGACTATAGTGGGATGCACGATTTTCATTCTGTACTTTTCTATTTCCTTTTAGTTTTGAAAAAATTAAATTATCTTTAACTTTAAAAAAAAAGAGTGTGAGTTGAGGGTGGTGGGAGAAAATAACTGCACAACCTAACATGCTTAATAGAGAATCTGTCATGGTGCTCAGACTTGATGGGGGACCCTTCAATCAGGAGTCCCAGGCAGGCAAGTAGCTGTAAGAGCACAAACGCTGAAGGGCCAGAGCAGCCCCAGAGAAAGTTAAACCACTGCATGCACTGTAGACCCCAAGATTGATAAGGCAGGCTTCTGTAATTTGGGGGGTGTTCTAACTTCTAAAGTAAAGTTTGTTAAAGAATCTAGATCTAGCTGACTTTAAAATCAATAGGTCTTGAAAACATCTTCTCCCTTCAATAACAATGCACCTGCTCTAGGAGGATGAGATGAGGAGGGATAAACTTGTAAATGGCCACAAAAATGAAGGCAATAGGGTGTCCTCCCAAGAACCAATGCACACACACTCTCATGTATGCATAAAACTCTACTTATAAGGCCGACTGTTGTAAATCCTAAAGCCAATATATTCTGAATCCATTTTTATGTAACTCCAGAGAAATATAAATATAAACTTACTGAAAATATAAAAGGGAAAAAAATAATATACATGAAGATTTGTTGACAGAAGCATATTAATAATAATGATATCACCAATCTATACTTGGATACTACAAACAAGAACATCATGTCAACAAAAAAATAAGAATATGATTCCCCACTGTAACACTACTGAGAAAAGGCATAATTTTTATTCCCATGGTCTTTGGCATTGTTAGGTATGCCTAGAGATTTCCCAAAGCTGTTGACAACTTGTTTCTCTCTAAATCTAAATGTTATTTTTCTTTTCTTGAAATGAAGTCAATATGAGAACTCAATTTACACTTCAGTTATGTTAACCATAATTTTTAAAACATACCATTGAATTCTGTTGAATTGAAAACAAAGAGCCTTTATAATCCCTACTCCTCTGTGTCACCAAACCATAACACTGGAAATTCCACAAGACATTTTTTGGGTTTTTTTTTTAAAGATTTATTTATTCATGCATACAAGAAATGGGGTGTAGGCCAGTGAGGGGATTCATCAGAGACAGAGTGAGAAGCAGAACAAGTGGATCTACTGAAGTACACTGCTAAGGGGAGCAACTGAAGAACACTGCTAAGGGGAGCAGCAGGTGAGGTTGGAGAGGTCTGCTGCACCATGTGGGTTAGGTCCCTGGCCAGGTAGTAAACTTGTACCACAGTGGCTGGTGATAGCTTGATAGTGTTGAGACAACCCATTGTGCCACCAGGGAGGCCCCCACAAGACATTTTTTCTGACTACTATCTACTGAATATAGGATACCGTTCCTTAAAACAAACAAACAAACAAAAATCCCTTCCTAGCAAATATGTTTCATTAATGAAGTTTGCATTTTACATTTTAATACTGAATCTAACCATGAAACCAAGGAAAGCATATTGTGTGCAGTCTCCTCTAGAGAGTTTGTCTTTTGTCCCATCTCTGGTAAGTTTGGCAATGTCTGGAGATGTTTTTGGTTCTCACATCTGGGGTAGGAGAGAAATTACTGTTGCTACCAGCATCTAGTTGGCAGAGACCAGGGATGTTGTTATGCTGTTAAACATACTACAATATAAAACAGCCCCCCCTCCAACCCGCCCCATACAGACAAAAATAATTATCCGGCTTAACATGTCAATAGTGCCAAAATTGAGAAACCCTGATCTTATGTTGTAAGAGTAATACTTGTGGCCTCCCTGGTGGTGCAAGGGGTTAAGTATCAGCACTGTCAAGATATCTGCAGCCACTGCAGAAAGAGTTCAATCCCTGGCCAGGGAGCTTCCTAAATGGCCCAGCAGACTTCTCCTGCCTCGCCCACTGCTCCCCTCAGCAGTGTTTCAGTAGATCCGCCTGTTCTGCTGCCCACTCTGTCTCTGGTGAATCCTCTCACTACTCCACACCTCTAGCTCTTGTATGCATAAATAAATAAATCTTTTTTTTTAAAAAGAGTAATATTGGGCCTCTCTGGTGGCACAGCAGTTAAGTGCTGCACTGTGAAGCTGTTGGCAGCGCAAGTTCGACGCCCGCCCAGGGAGATTCCCGCATGGCGCAGCAGACCTCTCCTGCCTCTCCCGCTGCTCCCCTCAGCAGTGTGTTTCCCTCCATCTGCCTGTGCTGCTCCCCACTCTGTCTCTGGTGGACCCTCTCACCGCCCCACGCCTCTGGCTTGTACCCCAGCTTGTATGCATAAATAAATAAATCTTTAAAAAAAAAAGAATGATACTTGTATTTACATTTTCCAAGTTAAACTTGGAATTCTGACTGGAGCACACACATGAAGGATGCTTCTGTTATGTACATTCCCGAGGTATTTTAAGAATATCTTAACACCAATACTTTAGAAAGTAAATATGTGACTGCATTTGTTTTGACTATGGTTGAATTTAATGGGTTACGCATTTTACTCTAGGAAACACTCTCATTTGATCACAATTCTGAGTCAAAGAATAACGATAGCCTTGAGAACAAAAAGGGGAAATAAAATAGCATTCAAGGTTTGACTAATTTTTCTTCTCTGCTGCAAATCAGAGCCAGGAGTTTCGTTAGCTGTGGTATATGCGTCTATATTGTTTTACAATTTGACTTATTATGCCAGATTATTCCCGAAACATGTGCCAGGTCTATACAACCAAAGCATCATTAAATAAGTCACGTCATTTATATTGACAATGGCTCACAGAGTGTTAAGAATCCTAAAAGATATGTTTTCATAGTGCCACTGAAGCCAAGCAGTGAAACTGTGTTTGAAAAAGTAACCAAACACTTTGGACTTAATCAATTTCTCTGCAACTACATAGAATTTTTCAACTCACTTTAACATTCCCTAAAACATTATACTTCCTTTTCAAATAATTTCTTTTGCCAAAATGCTTGACTTTTTTAATCTAGATCAAGTGGAGATAAAAAAGTAAATAAACCAGTGACATGAGAATCCACTGACCTCTATTGAAGTGACAACACTGGGGGATTGAGGAATTGACAAGATGAAGCCAGAGGAGAAAATAAACATAGGAAAACCCAAAACTTTAGACCTAGAGGTTTGCAAAGTAATACTTTTGGTCAAATTGTACATGCTAGCAGTAGCATTTATTTATTTTCTAGAATGAAGAATCAGTAAAATTTTGATCAAAACATGCAATTTTCTACCAAGGTAACTACAAAATGAATTTAAAAGTAGGCTTTCACAATAATGTAGAGACACTATTTCCACTTAAATTTTAACTGTGCTACTGATTTTGCATTAAGGTTCATGAATATCAAATCACAAAGCCTTTTTTTTTATACAAGCTGGGGTACAGGCCAGAGGTGTGGGGTGGCGAGAGGCTTCACCAGAGACAGAGTGGGGAGCAGAACAGGCAGATCAGAAATACACTGTTAAGGGAGCAGTGGGCGAGGCAGGAGAGGTCTGCCACACCATGTGGGATTCTCCCCGGTTGGGCATCGAACTCGCATCACCACTGCTGACAGCTCCACAGCGCAGCGCTCAACAGCTGCGCCACCAGGGAAGCCCCAAATTACAAAGCCTTTTAAAGTATGTGTGGCCATGTGTGATCAAAACAACTTTGCGTCCTTTCAATTTGGGATTCTGTTTGGCATTTCAGGTACCAATGGCATGGCGGGGTAGTGGGGGTGGGGAGTGGGTCTCACATATAGAGTTGACTTTTTTTCAAACTTGTAAAGATACCATAGACTGACTCTTTTTCATGACTTCTTCACCTTTTAAAGGCTGGACCTGAAAGTCAAAGCATATAAAGTTCAAACCCTAAGCTGACTTCTATGCTGTGAGTCACCTTGACAATTTAAGAGTCTGACCCAGATTCACAGTCTCCAAGCTCTTTAATGTCCCTCTCCCTGTAGTTTGGGTTCCCATCACTGTCACTGATTGGTCTCATTTTTATCCCTGAAGGGCAACATTTCTTTCATTTCTTTACCCTCCAGCACAACCCTCCTAGAATAAGCTACAGCTCAGAATATGTGTGCTGAATTTTTTAAGGTCTCAAAGAGTGAAACAGAGGAGTCCAAAAGTCAATTAAAGAAACCTGGAAGCAACATGACACCCCTTTGCCTTTCAGAGGTCAACTAGGAGGAATTTTCCAGGAGCCCGAGTAAACCTTCCCTCCCCTGGGCAGATTAGAACATACCCATCTCTTTGTTACAGAAAAAGCAATTTGAAAAGCAATGATATTGACTGGCTTTTTCAGTAATTTATAATTAACAAGCGTCTTTCATTTGATCCTCATAGCAGCCACATAAACTAAGCATTATTTGTCTTTGCAAATATTAGTGATATGAATGTTGTTTCTGCTGCTGAGAGCAGACTCTACTGAACTGGCCAAAAGAAGGGTTTAAAATCAAAAGAACTGAGACTGCATTTTCGTATGCCTTTTCTGTATAAAGTCAAGCAAACTATTTTCATCTCTCTGAAGATCTACCTCCTCATCAATGGATAGAGCTGCCCTAAAATCAGTATGTCATTGACTTACAGGGAAAACTAAACAATACAGCATAAGTGAAAGTGTACTCCACCATGCACACGACACTATTGAGTTCCACTTTTAAACTAAGGTTTGTTTATTTAGTTTGCTTGGCTCCATATATTTTATTTTTAATGAAGAGATGATGATTTACAAAAATTAGGGGATTTTCCCAGGATGGTAGAGCAGAATTGAAAATTTAAGCCTTTGGAGTGATTGCCATGGTACACCAACCAAATCCTCCATTCCCCCTCACCCCCCATGAACATCATGAGCAAAACACTTATTTGCCAGTTGCTAGTTGGATTGGTGACTGACAGCTCACAGCTACTCCCCTCTCAGCCCATTCTCTTGGGCTTAAGTAAACTTCCTTCCCAAAGGTTGTTTGTCCTCCCCAAACTGATCACTACAGGGTACAGAGTCCTGGCCCCCTTGCCTCACTTCTGAATAATGCTGAAGGTCACCCTAGCACCAGAGAGCCCTGGAGGGTTTACTAAAGCCTCTGTTGAAATTGCATTATGGTTCACCTTCTCCCTCTGTTCAGTTTTCCTTCCCTCACCCTCATGTGTGCTGATTCCAAGAGCACTCCGCAATAAACCACCCACTCAAAAATCCCCATCTCAGAGTTTCCCAGAAACCAGAATTAATAGTCTCCTGATTCCAAACTCCATGTTCTTGGCACAGCAGTACATGTGAGGGTGGGCAAAAATTTCTTCACAACAAAACAATATCTGCCTGCCAAGTTATCAACAGATCTTTGAAGAATGTAAAATAGAATCTTCAATTTTAGATAGTTGCAGGGAAGCTTCAGGATCATGAACATGACCCGAAGTAAAATGAAACACCAAAAATATTCTGTCTTCTATTTTATTCAAAGAGATACAAAATGGGATAAAACTATGCCTTTCTATCAAGGAGATTGTACACAAAATTCCCAAGAGAGTAACATCCCATAAATTATGGAAACACATAGTTGCTATACAGAACCCCCTGCTTCAGATGTCTGCTTCCACCAAAGTGCATAAAGTATATGGGTGATTTCCCACAGAGTGTTACGAGCCACTCCATAGAGAGCTGCCTGTACAGCTTTGCTTTGGGAACCATGAACCTCGAGGAAAGTTTTCTCAGAGCAGGAGGATATCTGCTGTCACTGCCCCTTGACTGGAATTGACTGGTTCAAAAAAGGACACCTGAATCAAGTTGACCCAATCAAATTCTCTTTCCCAATAATTCGGACTTTAAAACAAAGGACCCAGAAACTGTTGGTTTCAATAACATGAAACTGCAGAAGAGAGACCACAAAGCTGCTGCTCAGGGCCATGGAGCAAACCTGTTCCAAAGGCCTAGACAGACAGTTCCTTAGACTTCAAAAGAAACACCGCCAACTTCCTAGTGAAGTCTGCTAAAGTTACCTGAGTTCTGTTTTGTAACTTGAAATTCATAGGAACTTGACCACTCCCAGTCTTCTGTAAAGTTTTTGGTAAAGTCCCTGGAATTTTAATTGAGCCTTTGCAGAAAGACAACAACTGTCCAAACTACCTCCTTCAAAAGAAGTTTCGTCCTATCTCAATGACACAGAACAATGCCATGAATGCAGAATTAGAAAAAGCCATAACAGCAACAAAAAGTTTTTAATAGGTGACATCACGTCTTTCTGGAAAACCTCCACACCACAGGGATCCAGTTTCACCATCACATTTCAAATAACCAGTCTTTCCATCAGTTGGCCCCCGCAATACCTCCTTCACCTCATTCTTGGGATTATCTTTGACCTAACCTCCTCCTACTCTCCCCTTTACATAGGCCACCTACGTGCAACATATACTGGCTTCTTTGTTTTTTTCAAGAAAACTCCCACCTCAGCGCCCCCACTTAATTTCTCCTATCAGGGCCTCTCTATATGTCCCACAGATATCTATGTGGCTTATTATCTTTTTTAGGTCTCTAAAAATGTCATTTCCTCAGATAAAGTTTCTCTGTCTTTCTCTCTCTCTCTCTCTCTCTCTCTCTCTCTCTCTCTCTCTCTCTCTCCCCCTCTCTCTCCCCTCCCCCCCGCCCCATATTCTACTTAATTTTTCCTCATGACACTTGTCCCTATCTAACATTACAGTACAAAATTACTACTTATTTGCTAACTATGTGTCACCCCACTCAACTGTAATCACAACTATGAATTTATATATTTTCATCAATATGGAGACTGTACAATTTAGAAATCAATGACACACAGAGAGTCCTCAATTTATATTAATTAGTTGCATGAATAAATAAACAACTAAAATCTCAGCACTGAGATATTTCCAATCAGAGGCAATGTCAAGAGTGTATGTTCAGGACATGGCTGACATTGCTTTAGTCCCTCATGTCTTTTGGCTTGTACACTGACCACAGAAGAACCTCCTATCTTCTGTCAATGAGAAGAGTGTAGGCTGAGACCCCAAAGGTTGCTGCTCTCCCTACTAATGTTATTTCAACACATGCGTGCTCTGGGACCAGGTAGTAAGGAGGAAGCTCCACCTCTAGGAAGGTATAGGGCCTCTGAGGTACAGAGCCAAGTTTCCCTGGCTGCAATGCAGAGCAAGGCAGCAACGAGTGCTGATAAGGGCAAATGCAGACTGGGGTGCAGGACGGAAAAAGGAGACCCAGAGTGGATGCAAAGATGTCAGGCTAGCTAACTCTATTGAAACACCTGCCCCGACAGCTGTCAGGTTTCTCCTCTAGGTCTTTTCTTTATTGCTAAATGGTTTTTCTAAAAACTCTGAGTGCATCAACTAAACACATTCTCTTCTAGTTTTGAAATCTAGTCAGAAATATGTATCTTCAACTTTGTCTTTATAGTCTCACTCCACCTCAAAATACTTCCAAAATATTTTCAAAGGCAAAATCAAGCTAATATACTAAACTTCGTACCTCACAACGTAAATTTTATTTGAGAGTTCTCTGACCTTTAAAGACCACTTGTTTACAACAGAACAGGCCACGGCAGTGGTACAATGTCATTCTGATTTACACAGCAATGGCAAATCGGACGGCAATATGATCTCTAAACAAACATGGTTCCGATACAGCATGCTCTGAAGCAATCATATCACATAATGGTGGGTGCTTTTCTTGACCTTCTTATTAAACTC